>JAPMAE010001902.1:0-18425 GCA_036584705.1 Rhyacophila sp. 25_7 | reverse complement strand
TCTCACTTATAGAGTTTTCTCACTTATCCAGTTCTCACTTACCCAGGTTTGACTGTATATAATAAAAAATGTGTGTAATGAAAGAAATATTCAAAAAACAGGTCATATTTAAAAAAAAAACTAAATAAATACGTTTATTTGACGTACTCACACGTCACATAAGCTTTTATAAAAGCTCTCATAAGTATAAAGAGAGTACTCGAATTTATTCAGAAATATTGTTGAAAAAAAATAGCTGCTTAGTCTAAATAGTAAATTATTAACATATAAAATGATAACATTTCAAAAGAAAATGTGGATCGTTTTTTATGCGTATGAAAAAGAGATACAGTTTATATCCGTTCATTGTTATTAAAAGTTCTACTTGAATTTTAGTTCTGTTTCAGTGATAACATTTCTTGAAATCGGTTAGTCCCTACACATTTGTTTTTATTAACACATTCTAGCCAGATCATTAAACACACCGCTCTAACGTACGCATAATGTGCACTAAAATAAAAGTTTAAAGTGATATAGCATATAAATACAATTTTTATATCACATTATTAATGAATTTTATGGCCCGAAGACCTCCTAGTGACCCAACATTCTATTTTATTTAACTTATAACTGAGAATTATTATACAATTGTATGAGGGTTTTAACTATAATCAAGGCATTCTTTGGTTAACGCAATATGAACAGCGTACAACTAAATTTATAATTAGCTAACAGACTTTGGTTACTTCGATACTTACACAAATTTTGCCTTGTAGGGGTCATCTATAGGCCCTGTAAACTTATTTTTTTATTAAGTGTTTTAAGTCAAAAACGTTTGGTATGAATGAGAAAATATTACTTTAAAATTTATATAATTATGGCTGCAGGTCCAAATCCGATCACGGAATGCAAATTTATAGGAAAATTAAAAAAATATCTTGTTTCTTTGTCGACAAGTTTACTAGAAAAACATAAAAGTTTCTGTGAAACTGTCATCGATCAAAAATTTAGATTTATAGCTTGGTAGATAGCGCATACAGTTGTCAATCGTCAATTTGAGATCGCGAAGACAAATACTACTACTGGCGACAATTATACAGGTTAAAAATCTTTTCTCGTCAAGTTTATCTTCGCATTGTAAATCACTCACGTGTTTCTTTTCAGAGCGAACATGACTAAAAAATAAATATTCTATCAACACATAGAATATAAATAATAAACTAAATATATATATACATATTTATATTCATTTTCTTTACTCTTAATTCTTGACAAAATGCCAATATTATAAAATAATAACATACTTCTAATACATGTTTCTACATAAAAAAAAAATCATATCATTATAAATTGTTAACAAACTGTGTTATTGTCTCAGAAATATTTGTTAAATTATCTTAATAAACATTTAGCAAAATTGCAATCAACCTCACGTGTATATATGCACACAGATTTGTTTTCAATATAATACTACAATGAATCGCCGGTATACTGAATGAAGTTGTGTTAAGTCAAAAAAAAGTCTCATATGTACGATTAACGATAATATGTTAGAGCAAATGGAATTGTAAGTTTTGTTGAAGCTTTTTCTACAATTAGAATATACCTAGAAACACTTTATCTGATCAGCGACATAATCATTAGCTAGTTTTATGTATTTTGCCAGCAATATTTAATATCGACTTAATAGATTGTGACATTTTAATATTCCAGAAAAAGTACAAGGAATAACGCCAAGCATATTTTATCAGATGTTAGAGCGCGCGAAAATCTGACAAACAGCATTATTAGGTCATAACGTTAATTTTTTAACTTACCATTTTTTGGTATTATATGATATATAGTGTAGTATATTTAATTAAATATTTTTATTTTTTAACATAACATGTTCATATGTAACACATATTTGACTAAAAATATATTTTTTTTATGTCAATTTTTGGAAAGTATATATATATATTTAAATTTAAAAACCGATTATGTCTTTTACGTTATTTGTATGTTACAACAAAAATGTGCAAGTGATGTATGGTGTAAAAGATGTAAAACCGAAAAAAATCTATTTTTTTTAAACATATGTGTAGAAATATGTATAAAAGGTGTGTTATTACTTCAATTAAAGTACTTTGAATGTTTATATTGTAGTTGTATTATATCGTGTTTACTTATTTGTATAAAGCATATACGCAAAGACAGCATTTGAATAGAAAAACTTCACAATTCTGAAGTATACGTGTTGGGCGCCATTTATTTGTATGTATTATACGGTTGGGAATTGAATAAATATCAAAAATAAACATTTTTTTTTACATTCAGCTGTGATCCTTGTGTGGTGTAGTTTCGGAATGGTGGAATCCGTTCACGGACATACTGGAATATCTTAGACTCGCCCCGCAGCCATTCGACCTTGTACAGTAGCTCCGGTTGCACGTTGTGTACGCAGCGAAGGGTTACAGACGATCCCCGTGCGGCGTACCGAGGCATTTCAAGCGACACTGCGACCTCACCTTTACCGCCTGTGAATAACAAAAAAATATCACATTAATATTGTTTTTTCACCTTATAATAAGAGTTATCTGCATTTTTGGCATCGCGTGTCAAAACTATGAAATTATTAGTCGTATTAAGAGTTAAAAAAACTAGACAAATTAGAAGTCATTCAATGATAATCGTTCATAAAAATATATTTCGAACACTATGGGATAGTAAAAAATAAATGCTTTTCAAAAAAAATAGCTTAAATAAATATGCAAAATGTTGTGAATCCTCACAAATAATTATCTCAGTACATTCCCAAGATTATCAATTAAAGAAGAAGTATACAAAATATAAGTGAGGCGTGTAGAAGAAAGCAGTTATCATAAATTTAAGTCAGGAATCAATTTTTTTTAAAGTCTAACAAATAACATAATTACAATCTCTTTTAAGAATTTATAATACAAACAGTCACACTCAGGCGGGAGATGTCATAAATCAAAACAAAGTTTGTTGAACTTATTTATTGCTCTCTATATTTGTAACACATTATTCATTTTGGAATGAAATATATATACGAACGTATAGTAATATGCGGAAAATTCAAAAAGCGATAACGACACTTTTTTTTTTAGCAACCAATTTTTTTAACAAATGTATAACTTAAATGAAATGGAAACTCATTAAATGTAGCAAAAAATTGTGAGATAAACAAACATTTTATTATAAATGCAACTTTGTTATATATACAATACTCTGTTTAAATAATACTGATTTTTTAGTTTATCATCGTTTTATATTCAGATCAATTTTTCACGATTTTAATTTTTTTTTAATTATAAATTATTTTTTTAATATCAACAAAACACTTTGATAGTTAATATTTTATATTATTTTTAACGCTGAGAAAGAATACTATTATTTGACAAAATTTTCGTAAATGCTTGAAATAAATAATAAAAAAAAAACTGAGTATATTTTTATGAAAAGTAAACATATTACAGCACTCATATTGGACAATCGTTTAGTACAATTGCACCAACCATTAAGCATTGTCATCTAAAAGCCATTAACCTGGTTTTTCAAATGCCAACTAATAAAGTGAATTTACTATCGAACGTGAATTTTTTTTATATTGCTATGTAAAAAAATAATGGTTCCAATGTAAATCGATTCATTTTCTCATTCTAATATACAATTATTTAAAGTGAATTGGATTTATGGAATTGTGTTTAGAAAGTGATAAGATAAAGTTGTCAAAAAACCTACAAAGTAACCGTAGTAATTTCTGAGGAGTTACATATCGTATTATATTTTAAAACGCAATTAATTATACGACTTTGTACACTTTGCAACTTTGTATTGTTACATACTTGATCAATTATTAAGATTTTATTTAATAATATTAAAATTATAAGGAAAATATATATACATAACATATAAAAACATTTATATACTGTTGTTAATATAGCGCTATAAGCGATTCAGTTTCATGACCAATTATACTCGTATGATAATTCTTTAGATTTCACTAGCACTATCGATCTCCACTCTTTTTGTACATTTTTAATGATGTTATCTGCTCAAGTACGCTAGGAGTACGCTAGAAGCATCCTTTCAATTGTTTTTAAAAATCTATTTAAGATTTTTAGATTCATTTCACTTAATAATGTTACTTAGCCACCCAAGTTTCCTTGTTTGCATGACATTAACTATAAAATATTAGAAAAAAATCTTGTTTTTTTTGACATGTCCAATATTATTTTCAAATACCTGCTAGACATGCTCCACGTTTTCCGTTCATATATAACTGTAAGTTTATGGCAACATTCTGTAATTTAGTTTTCTTCGATTTATTTTTGGGCCTGAATGGACTTTTCAGCACAGAAAATGCAGTGTTTCCATTTTTAGTCTACTTGTAAAGTCTAACGCAATATTTCGTTTTCAGAAAAATAGGTTTCAAGTACTCAAACAGTGAAGTATTTTCTAATATGGGATTCTCCACCAATGTAATTTCTTGTGGGTTATCATTTCTTGACATACCTTTCAGCTTATAAGTTTATTTTTCTCGCAGAATTTTCTAGGTCTAAGATGTTTTTAAATGCACCTGACATTCATTCAGCAATACAAAATTCACTGTATATCATAATAAGTTATTGGTACCATAATTTGGCAATATATTAGTTGTATATCATGCTACATATATATGTAATTTATAAATTCATAAATTTTATATTTGTATGCAAATTAAAAACACATAACTTGTCGGTTAAATGGGCAAGTGTTTTCCGTGTGCGTAAAGCGTGAACTTATATTTCTGCTTTAGCGAATGTCACAATAACGAGTAAAAGCGAAAACTAGCCTGGTCAGCCGTGGAATGCAGAAAATAATTTTCCATTAGGAGAGAAATAAAACACCGACCACGCCCTGCAATTTTGGTAACTGGATTGTGGAAATTTTGGGTCACCTTTTAATGGGAGAGTTAAGCTCGAAAAGTGGCCGCTAACTCATAAAACGGCCATAACTCAAATAAACTGCGAATGCAACTGCGGTTGGTATTTCAAAAGATTTATCTAGTTTTATATAATGAGTGCATGTAACGTGTAATATTTAAATTGACTTTTTCATAACATTAAATTTGTTACCTACATACGAGTATGAAAACTTTCCGAATTTTGTCATTAATATACATATGTTACTAGTTTTTTATCCGTCAACATTTCCGTTTTTGAATATTATGTAAAAGATATAAAACTGTTTTAAAATTGAAATTTAGAAAGCATATACTCCTTGACTTACCCAAAAAATATTTACTTTATACTTCCCACTACACTATTGATGTATTTTAAGAAACATGTCGCAGTGATTGCGTTCTATTTATCAAAAGATATTACATACGAAGGTATAAAAACAAATATTGTCACAATAATAAATGTAAAACGATCATTATATATATTTAAATATACATATTGTGATATTGTATCATTAATTGCCTGTCAAAATCATCATTATTATTAACCTCTCAAGGAGTGAGTTTTTTAACTATGGTTTCACAATTGGGTAAATTTTTTTCCATTAACCTAGCTTTAAATTTTGAATTTTTCTAAATGTATGCAATGCTATTGTTGTATAATGTTTATTTAATCCATATATAATAAAAAAAAATATTGCTTGGTGCTTGACGTACATATACGTCTATACTTCTTCAAAGTAAATTACGAGCGGACACCTATGTGCGTCCATACTTCTGAACAGGTTAAAATTCAAACAAAGCTATCTTTTAGCTATTATTTTGAAAATAAATATAATTTTGTATTTTTTTCTTTAAATGGCTATTATTATTATTTGTTATGTAACAATAAAAAGTAAGGTTGTTCAGAAACTACCTTGAAGAAATTAATATAGCTACGTAGCTATTAATTTTAAACGTGCACAGATAGCATATTTTATGATACAGTTCTGATGGTAAAAAAGCTGTTTTATTACAAGCACAAATATGCTAGAGTGCATTATGTTAATATTATATGTACCAACCAACACAAATCTAACATCAAACCAAAAGTTAAAACAAGTTCTCACAAAGATATGTCGTACTATAGAGCTAACCTAGACTCGGATTGATATCATAATCTACGTATATATAAGCTTTAGTATTACGAACAATGGGTTAAAATGATGTGTTTAATTAATAATATCAATTTGATAAATTGGCATTTACTTCAGTGAACATAATTAGATTACTGGAAAATTTGTTACTTCATTTCAGTCGATACATGAAAACAAACTACAATAGAATATTTAAATTTCTTTTAATAAAGTAATAAGAAATATGTGTTGAGTTTGTAATCTACAGAAGCCTACAAAATAAGCGTAAAGTCACAATGCCGCTGCATAAAACTTTGAGATTTCGGCGACTGGAATTCACAAAATCTTTCCTAAGTCTTAATCCGGGCTAAGGATGGCAATTGACCGCACTTTGGCGAGCAAGACAATGTGACCTATCTTGTTATAATTCTACATCTTAAATATATAATTATACACAAAACTTAACAATGAAGGCTTTTAGGGTCCAATAGGAATATTCATATTTAATGGGAATAAGACTTTGTAACATTTTTTATCGCAGAGATATTGCCTATCATAAGAAAAATATTTTCCACAACACATTATTGCTGAAGACTGATGAATATTTTTTTGAACAAAGTTTAAATGTTTATTAAATAAGAAAAACTTTTCTACTATTGGTTTAACGACTATGACATTTTTTTGTTCTTTTATATGTATATTAGTCTCAATGAAAGGAACATGAGAAATTGGCAAAAAGGGGATGTCAGTAACTTTTTCACTAAATTTTTAGTTATTTATTATTTTTAAGTTTTATTTAGTAAATATTATTATTTATAATCTTAGTTATGGACTGTTTATTAGTATCAGTATAAGTATTTTGATAAAATGCAGGTTAAATTAAGGAAACATAATAATAACAGTATGTTTTTAATACATTGATGTATGAGTTGTCAAGATAGTATTGATGATTGTAGGATTCGCTTCCATTGCTTATGAAAAAAAAATCAACCATTTATTTATGTGTATTTGATATGTGAGAAGATAAAATATCTAACGAGGGTCTTGGGTTTGAATTCTATAATTTGAAACCAGGATATGGATGAAATTAATTGAGTTAATAATTGACAAAATAAAAATAAAACTTCATATTCTACAGTTGTTTATGCTTCTTGCGAGTGAATATGGTTAAAATAAAGAAAGTTTCTTTAATAAGGGTATAAACCTAAAAGAGTTGAATTTATTCTTAAAGTATATATACTATATAAATGAAACTCATCGATTATATAAATAACAAAATCTTATATTGAAATAATAACATGGTTTTAATATATATTTTTACAAATACATATGTTTTATGTATCTGTGGTATAATAACTGTGTGATTTTGCAATCCAAATAGTACATGCTGGAGCAACCTTCAACTCCATGCAAAATTTCTGAGACTCATAGCTGTACTTGGTCAAAATTAAATTCTCCTTACTCCATGCTTGCATACTAATGATGCTACTCTATGGTAGCAAATCAAAGCACCTTACAAAGTCTTGAAGTTTACCAAGCTTCAAAAACAGGTACCTGCGGTAAACTCTGGGAGTACAGTAGTTCAAGTATACATGAAATGAAATAATCCGGGAACGGACCATGCAGCTAAGCAGAGAAAATAAAACGTTGAACATAGATTTTGTCGTTCTGGAAGGCCACTAAATATTATCTACAGGATGTGTTTGGCAGAGTATAAGACGCTGGCATGACATGGAAAGTTGCAAAAAAACTGGCCAGCAACAGAAACTCATGGGCAACATGCAGTATTCATATACTTCTGCTAAGAAGGGTTACATGATTTTAAAAGAATAACAACTGTGTTACTATTTTAATACAAAGTTTTCAACTAAAAATTTACTGTAGAGAGAACAAATTATACAAATGAAATCGTGCAACAAAATAAACACTATTATAAAAAAATACGATTGAATAAAATGAATACAATGTTGGTCAATGGTTATATAAATACAAATACGTCACACATAAAAGATAACCTTTTCTATGTGCGTTTCACATTTGACATGTTTTCTATTTGGCAATAGGAGAAAAAGAAAAGCTACACGTGCGGGTGTCTAAAAGTATTGATAAAACTAACCTGTTTCAATGAAAAGTTTCGTGTACGAGTATGTATAACGATTTTTGTAGTTTTTCTACTTTAGTTCACACAACAGAACAATGAAAATATAAAATATACACCTTTTATTATTTATATATTTTTTTTATTATTATTATTGTTATATAAACGCCATTTTTGTGATCGACAAAACTTTTTTAATTAACAACATTGTAAATTAATTTCGGTTTAACATTGAAATATACCCGAAGTTGTATTTAAAATTTAATCAGTCATCAGAGTTAAATGGAGAATATTTAGAAAATAAATCGTATTCAAAAAAAATCAAACGATCTTATAGGTCGCCATACAACGTATTCTATAATAAAAATGTCATTAATTACCCCCATGACACATTTTTGTTAGCGTATTATATAAATATAATTATTCTTTTAACCGTTTGCGTTCCAAAGCTCATGTGCGCATATGGATATTGACAATCGTTAAGATTGCCTTGAATGATTTTTTTTAAATAACACTAAATAATTCTCAGAACTATGAATTAATCATTTTGTCAAATTAACAATAATATATTAAGATGACTGGAACTGTATATCTAAAAATACCTAATCCGATCAGCCAAATAATCCTTAGTCGGTTAGATGTGTCTTACCAGTAATAAAATATAAAATATTGACTTAATAGGTAAAAATATTTTAATATTAGAGAAAAAGTAGAATTAGTGTGGTTAATCTTGTTTAATAGATGATAGAGCATATAAAAATCTACAAAACTGCATTATTGAGTCAAAACGGTCATCTTTTGATTTAAAGCCTTTTGCCAGTATATCGACGATTTATACTTGAAACCGGATTTTTTGTCTTTTTTAAGAACGAATTATTTCATTTGGATATAATTGTTGTAAATCGTTTGTTTAATATCAATATAAACTTCAATATATATAATATATTAATTGTTCAATAGTTTATTGCAATTGTACGATTCAAATAGATTCCGGAGTTATTTTATAATAAACGGTACTATTTTGTCATCAAAAATTTTATAGCCTGTTGTGAACTTTGAGCCGTAGAACCTTCTTCAAAAAGCTCACGGCTCTAATATCCGGTTCCTATGAAAGGCAAGTGATAGCATTTTAAATAAAAATACAATTGAACACGTTGCAAAATTACTAAAATATCAATAGACTATTGAATATTATTGAATAAAAAGTAGTTATAGTTTTTAAAAATTGAGTACTTAGTAATAATTTTTGAACATTATATAACTTCAGCTTGAAATATATTCTTTTAATTCTATATATGCTCCAAAACGGAGCAAATGGTATCTTTTCTATGTGATGATTTTCTTAAAAGATATTTTTTCAAGAGTAATAATTATTTATTATTAACTCAATCATTTCAGGTTCATTTGCTGGGTATATATAATACAAATGAATAAACATTTTTAAAAAATGCAACCACCTACGACACTTCAACCCACGACCCGCACTTGCTAGATGAACGCATTACCCACTATACCTAACATGGCATATATGGTAATAAAGAGAATAACAGATATAACATTTATTTTATATAATACGTAAAAGCGTATTTTCATTACATAAGATTTTGAATTTTTACAGGTAATTTTCAATATAAAAATTCAGTTTGATTATATTTTATAAATATATTATATCTGTATCTGAGAAGTAAACTACACTATGTTAAGTATTGAAAAAGTGAGATATTAACATATTATAGTATATCTTTCGACGCTCTTTCCAGTGATATACTAAATTATGTTGTAACTCTACTAGAAAAAAATATAACAAAAAATTATTACACTATGCTATATAACATATTATCAGCAACACTTAAACGACCATGATCGCTTATAGCAAAACAGTGCCATTTTTGACATAGTGCAGTTTCTTCTCCAAGTACAGACATATAATTATGATATTAAAACACTTCATAGTATATGTTAGGTATGATTTTAATGTATATAAATTATTGTAAAAATACTCCGTTAAACTGAAACTTTACTACATTGAAAAAAAGAAAAAAAATAGAAGTTTCTTTAGAAAAATCTACAATATAAATATGTGCCAAAAATACTTACTATTTAAGCCATATACTCGTATATTGAAATGTTTTTCTTTGTTAAAATGAATTTATTTTGTTTAAATTGTCTTAAATCTTTATTCTTCGCAATTCGTTGTATTCTGACTTAACACGCATTATGAATAAAAATATACGGAAAATAAAAAAAATATTTTTGTTGAATGTTAAAAAAATATAAATGGAACATTGTTCATAAGGACGCCACTCGCAACAAATAGCAATTACACGGCACACACCCAGGACGATTATGTCCACGCATTCTGCGGTGGTGCGAGCCGTGAAAAATTTAAACTCTCATATAAATTTTATTAATGCCCTCCTATTAGGCATTCTTTCGCTGGCAATTTCCCGTGAGTAAAATATTAAAGTTCTCTTCTCGCCGCCCTTTGTAATTTAAATGAAACAACAGCCCCTGGCTTCAAATGTTGCCCGTAAGTAAGATACGTTGAAGAATTTCCCCAAAAATATTTTAAGGAAGATAAAATTATACAATCTACGTGTCTAGCAACTTAAATACAATAAAAAGTATGAACTAATAGTTACAAAGTATTTCATTTTAAAAAATATTAAATTTTAACAATAATTCTAACGGAGAAATATTTTCACAAAAAACTTTCAGGCTTTAACTTTACCATCAATTATTATATATTCGTTTTATTTTTTACTCATAGTTCAACTTCTCTCATATCTTTAAATGTTCATTAAAAATAATATTTTTTTTCTTACGTTTTTGGGAAAGAAACTGCCCTTTTTCACTACGCCTGTTCATAGTCGTTTTGGTGGTACTTTCCTCTGATAATATAATATATAACATAGTGTAATATTATTTTTTTATATCCTTTTTAGTAGTGTTACAACATAATTGAGCATATTACTGAAAAGAGCATCATAATATATATTACACGATGTCGATAACCCATTTTACTAAAAATTGACATATTGTAGTATATCTCCTAGGTACAGATATTAAAAAAACATATATTATATATCCGTTCTTGGGAGGGAAACTACACTATGTAAAAAATGTCACTTGTTAACTATGGCTGTTCAAAATCATTTTGGTGTTGTTTCCCCGGATAATATATGACATAGTGTAATATTCATTTCTTTATATTCTTTTTAGTAGGGCCGGGCCATAACAGAATTGAGTGTGAGTGTATCACTGGAAAGAGCGTCGCAATATATACTACACTAAGTTGATATCACATTTTGCCAATAATTGCCATAATTTAATTTAATATTTTCACGTGAAATTGATGTTTTAATAAAAAAATATATGTATACAATATATCGTCGCCCCAAAGCAATAGTGAGATATCTTCAAAAACTCTGTTCTGAGATATTAAGACTTAACAGTTTGCATGTTTTATAGCACAATTAAGTGGTGTAATGTAGACGATGAATGCGATGTTAATAAATATGTTTATAATTTAACTTTTGTATAAAATTGTTATATTAAATAATTTATTAATATTTTCTACCTTTTTGGTAAAAAAACACGTAAATCTGGAAATATTCCACTGTCTTATGGAGTTTTATTTATCTTCTATAGTTATCTCACTGTAACGTATGTATGTTTTATTTGCAAAACTAACGAATGATCGTTGTGAACTGTGTGATAGAATCTGCAAGCAATAACGACATAATTTATGTAAACTTTAAAACAACAGTGAGATTTTCGACTTATTTCAGTGTTGCTCTAAGTTTCTTGAAAAGTCAACAATGAGTTATTTGCACTACAGGCATAATATATTTTATTCATAATTTCTCAATATTACATCATGTAGAGCTTGTTATTTTACATCTTTCTCCATACTTATCTCAAAATCGTATTTTTCAAAGTTATCCCACTGTTGCTTTTTTGACGATCAAGGCTTTTATTATTGATTTGATTAAAACACTATTTAAAAATTTACAAAATAGAAGTGATCTCATAAATTATATGAATTTTGACAATTGTAGAGTTATTATTTTCAATCTTCACTTCTTTCAATCTACTGTTGTTATATATACATAAATATAAAATAGAATGTAGATATTGTTATAAATAAAACTTTTGTTAGTTGGATGGCTACGACATTGTTGATAATTTTTGATGCCTATTAAAAATTATTATGTTTTTATATGGCTACTTACTAAATTACAATGAATTCTAAAAAAATGTTATAGTTTGTAACTGTGAAAACTTATCATGAATTTTTGTCAGAGTATATAACATTCATATAGGTATTGTCAAAGTTTATAACTTTCATATGGTTTTCGCCAAAACAATTATTTTAGATAAAAAATACATATTAACTATACCGATGAAATTTCGATCATCAAAATTATAAAAAAGTACATGATGTACGAGTTTCCTTGAAAGGAAAATACTTTCACCTCGAACACAAGATGGAAAACTCTCAAAACGTTTTCCAGACTGAAAAAGTCTATTTTCAGTATATAAGGAAAAAAGGCTTTGCATGTCAGACATCCATCCGTAAACTTTTAGTGGTGTTTTTCTTTATTGCGTGAAAGAAGAAAATTTTAGTACAATGAAAAAGCTCGCAGCATCCTTTTTCGATTTGAAAAAAAATTATATACCCGTCACGTAATACCGATTCATATTTGTGGACATTAAATCATTATTTTATTATAAAAATATATAAATGTTTGAATATTATTTTGAAAAACTGAAAAATTACATAATCCTACTCACGTTCGGGTGTTTTTAAAGTAGGTTTATCGTTTAAGCTCGTAAATCATATTCACGAGAATATTTTTACGAAATAAGTAATCTATGTCAATGAAGATAAATTACTCATTTGAATTTAGTAGCTAAAGATGAACCTCTTATATCAGGTTTTATGGAAGAATTTTGATAATCTCTTTACCCAGCATGCCTGAAATCATTACGTAAGCTTTAACCAAGCCATGGAGCTTAATTTGGGATTTTTATAAAATGATAAAAAATATTGTGCACATAGGAAAAGATATTTGCTTAGGCTGAAATATATTATTTTCTGTTTTGAATTGTTAATTTCGTCTTTAAATTATTATGAAAGTCTAAATGATTTCACATATTTTCTTTATGATTTCTAATGTTAAGTTTAAAATAACGATTCGATTGTATTAGTTTTTATTTTAACTATTAAATAATATTTTCTTTAAGTAAGTACATCTAAAATATAAATTTGATAATATATAAAGATTTTCAAAATATTAGTTATGGTGTTTACTAAATTGCTAAAATTAATGATTATTTTGCAAAGTAATAAAAGCCAAAACATTATTATTGTCTTTACGCCCAAAACAAGCTTATACAATGATAAATATAATCAGAATTTTTTTTAAGTACTCTAATGTATTACTGCACACTTTTCATTATAATTTATAATATATTTTAAAAGTATCTATATCAGTAGTTTTCAAATCAGTGTTAGAGCTGAAGGGGTGTGTGGCAAATAAATATTAGTTTTTGGGTACGTGGACGACGTCGTAGGGTCCACGAAAGGATTAATATAAACTAAAATAATTATGGTGATCTATTTTTTTATTACTAAAAATCTAAAAAAAACTAGCTCACAACATGACAATCACTATTTACGTGAACTACCAGTATATGAGACCGCTCTTTATATCTGACAAAAGAGATGGGCGGGATTCAGTCACGGAAGGCAAACGTATTTATTCTTTCCTGATGTATCTTAGAAGTACGAGGTTCATTGGACCAGTAAACTTCTGAATGGACCTGGCAAGTTTGCAAAAGAATTGCTGAAGACTGCAAATGCGGATATGACCAAGAGACAGCTGAACACGTTGTATGGGAATGCCCGTTGATGATTTCACCTCATACGAAGCAGAATTTTATGGGGAACAATTTTGCGTAGACTTCCAAACTGATTCACCGTCCTTGAGCTTGGATGGTCAGGTCGATTGAGTCGTCAGTACACCGGGTGCACAGAATACCCCATACCATAGAGGATTAGATGAAAAGACAACTGTTTTTCATTTACTTTTTATTTTAACTTAGTTTTTACACTTAAATGCATGGTGATACCACCCCATAGGGCTCGGCTACGGATGTTTGAAATCAGATGTGAGAAAAAAATATTTCGTTCGTGAAGGAGCCAGGAAGGCATCAGTCCTCAAAATTTGTTGTCACCATTTAAACGGGTTCATGGGCATTATAAGTTTGGAAGCCACTGGTCTAGAAGATTTCATATGACTTTAAAAACTATTTTTTTAAATCATCATTATATATTCCAAAAAAATATAAATATATTTATGCATGAATATTTAATTTCTTAAAACAAAAATCACCCAAATGAAAAACGATAATATGCAAAAGGTTGGCATTACAAAATTAACGAGCTTTGCGTAGGTTTTAGCCAATTATCGTTATTTACAAATTTTCAATATTTAAAAACCCATTTTTAACTTCAAGCTGCATATACAATATTTAACAAAATGATGAAAGATAATATGAAGCCTCCATTACAAAAAGCGATATAAGCACATTGTGTCAAAATCGAAAAAAAAATACATTCACATTCTACGCACAATCTATACTGTGTGTAAAAATTTTATGTTCCAAAACCTAATATAAACTTAAAAAATAATATTAAATAAAAATTGAAATATTGATGAATTGGAATGATTCAAATTTAGTTGATTCCATTCACATTCAAATATTTATTTCATTTTAAAGCTTATCACTAATGAATTCCGTCATTTTATTTTAATTTAAACATAGAATACGTTGAAAATAAAGAATCTAACAAAATTTGACCTCAAAACATAAAAACATTATTTTAGAAAAATATTGAAATGTGATTGTATCCCTTTTTGTAACTAGACGCTTCATATAGAAAAGAATTATACTGTATTAGTATGAGTTTAATTTTCAGGTAATTAGTGATCATTTGAGAGTCACTCATAAATTGTTGTGTGTAAACATTGTTTGTTAACACTGATATGACATAAAAATGTAACATAAAATGTATAGCTCATTGTACTTTTAAAAAAATGTTATGTTATTTAAAAATGAATTTCTTTGATAGCAATATTCTTACTAAGCTCAATTGCATGTCATAAGTCAATATATATTCAACGGCCAGAAGTAATGTTTGATGGATAAAAGTTCATTGCTAAGAGAACGAGAACATTTACAATACCCCAAAACAAATAAAGAGCACGTCAGTATAACTGGGCCAAATGTATAAATAGAAAGGCGTGAAAGTCGGGCAATAAAAGTACAAAGTTATACGACACGTTCGAAAGCATGACGGTTGGAAAAATAAAGCGAAAGCCTCTTACCCGTCATTTTCCAGCTGAAGAGCAGTAGGAAAACCCCCACAGAGAGGTTACCGCCGGAAATGCAGCCCGCCATTGTTGCTCAACGGTACTTGGAACTAATGCACACAGACACCATCACTATGTTAAGTGCACTTGTGACGCGTCCATCTCCAAAGCAGTTTCAATCAAGACTGCAGCAATACTCTTAGAGTGATTAATGAACGCACTTTAATTAAAACTACTTTTCTTTTTTTTTAATTCACTGACACTGTTTGATATCGGACATTTTATTTACATTTTTCAGGACTGAAAGAAAAAAAGACAACACACTTCTTAAATTAAGTTACAACATAGTCACTCAATACTATGTTGTTAAATATTATTAAAGGATTAAAGAAAATATAATTATATATGCATTCTTTATATATTTATTATTTAATTATAATATAATTCACATACACATGAATATATTGGTTAATGGTTGCGTGTTAAATTGCGATCAATCTATAATATACCTTTTAAAAAGGTATTTGAACGAAATCCAGTAAGCACTCTGCCTATCGGTCTCCCAGAATAATATGAGCGGATAAAATGAGTGGAGATGCAAAAAATGTTAAGGCAGAGAGGCATGGAGGAAGGCTATGTAGTGGAAATCCTTTGGTGAACCTTAATGTTTCTACAAAAGATCATAGTCATTTATTAAGAAATTTTATTACATATATTTTATTCAAAAATAAATAAAAAAAGTTTAATTTATAAATATTTTTTAAGGTGACAAAAAACTATTTAAACGACTTATATATTTTCCAAACAAATGCATTTTTCATTTTATTACGGGGCTAATATTTGTGAGGTAAAGAACAATTAAAGTAAAGTATTTAGAATAATAACACAGTTTTATACATTTTTCTACATATTATAAATCACGTTTTCCCGGCAGATTTTCCGTTTCGCGACGGAGAGGAATTTCGTTACGAGAGGCAAATAACGGAATACTTGAGTTTAGCCTCCTCCAATCCGAAAACGAAAGATATATTTATGTATTTAATTTCTCGCCCGGTCTATTACAACATTTTCAACTGATCATTTCAAATGAGTATTGTAAAAAACGAAAGAATTCTTCAAGATTTAAAAAACATATATTTTTGAAGAAATGTATAAAAACGGTCGTCTATCGCCCTGAAAACATTGCTGCTCTCGTGGATGAGTGGATAGCATATCCGACTCTCTCGAGGGTCTGGGGTTCAAATCATATAGCTAGAAAAGATTTACCAAGTATTTCCAAGTGCATTTGAAACCAGGACATAGACCAAATTGGTTGAGCTAATAACTAACAAGTATTACTAGTAAAAAAATAACTATCAAAAATAATCTTCACACTGTGAAGATTCATATGCTTCTTTTCGGAGCGGATATTGTTAAAAGAAGAAAAGTATAAAAACTGTATTATTATTTCAATATAGATAATTGATTTCCACTGAGGATTGATTGAATAAAATTAATTAATTAAGTGAATGTATGTATATTTACGAATGATATTTTCAGTGTATTTTAGTATAATGAATGTCATTTAAAGGTTGAAATAAAAATATTCGTTTTGAACAATTGCATAAGGAGTCATGTGAATATCAATTTAATTTCAATCGAGTTATTACGAGTATCTACTATCACCGGGGCCGGATTAAGATCCTTAGAAGCCTAAGCACTAACTAATTTGTATGCCCCCTTACAGTTATAATTCAAAGGTTTTGAAAATTTATCAATGCACATGTAATTAACATTAGTGACAGTTGACAATTTAACTAAGAACATCTTATGAGGTAGTACCGTGACTTAGGCTATTCAAAATTTATATACTCGTAGCATCCACAAGCATAGTCTACTTTATTTCGCAGGATAAACATGATGACATAAAAGAGAATGCTTTATAAACAGAACGTTAAATTATATTAAATATGAATTTATAATTAAAATTATAAACTCGGCAATAAAACATTCTGTGGTGCCCCTCCCCCCCTCCCTTTCATTTCCCTTGATGCCCTAAGTACGTATTTATTGGGATTAAGGATTAATCCAGCACTGACTATCACATCATTTACAACATTTATAACAGTGGATGCATTGTTAGTACCAGTTATTAACATGACTTTCAATTTCAATTTACGCTACTGCCACGGACAAATATGAATGCTGCTCAATCATTATAATTAAAAATCTCCCAGGAATTACTACAAATGTTTTTCATTGTCGATAATTAAGAATGATTAAAAAAAATACGATTACACGTGTAACTTCAGAACCGCTCATGGCATTTGATATTATTAGACGAATTATTTTTTTTGAAATATGATAATGCATACAAGGACACTACAAAATTGAAACATGACTTAATTTCCCTATTGTGTAAAAACAAAGGTTAAATTCATTAAGTATTGTTACTTAGTAGTATTATGGATGGAAGAAAAATGTATTTATAAAATACATGAATTCTATTAAAAAATTTTGAACAAATAATTTATTCATTTTTTTACATATTATTAGTTTAATACGTTCATAATATGAAGATATTTATAAAAAAATAGCATAAGCAAAAAAATAAGAAAAATTATATTATATATTAACAAAAAAATATATATACACATACATATATTATATTTGAGGAAGTCTATCGAGCCCAACCCATTATTTCAAAATTAATTCAAAGAACAGAATCCGCCTAAACTCAAGCTCACTCAGGTGGAACATATCGATAGCTGAGACAATTATATTGAACATAGTCATTGCTGTCCATGTTGGCACAACTACTGGCAGATTAGTTTTACACTTTAGAATGAAGAAAACTGATGTTCTTGATTTATCAGGTAGTTATCGGGGACATAGATATTAATATTAGCCAGAATGGCAGAGTTCTC
>JAPMAE010001898.1:2247-18451 GCA_036584705.1 Rhyacophila sp. 25_7 | reverse complement strand
CTACGGGCAGGTTTAAAATCAAAATGTGGGAAATAAAAAAAACATTGTTTTTGTGAAGGGTCAGGCAGGTGACCGCGCATATTCACGGTTGTGAGTACTGGCGAATCGGTGGCGAGTCCTACAAAACCTGCTAAAACATTTTCAATTGGGTATTATTTGTATGTTTTTGTTTAAACTATGTATCTTCTTAAACAATGTCACGCCCCTTAGCCGGAGCATATAAATGAAGCATCGATATGTCATTTATATGTTTAATTAGTGTTCATTTTTTTATATTTATATTTTTATTATAGCCATTTTTTGACAGTCAGTATAACGCCGAATATTCTCGAGTTACTAAATTGTATTAAGTTTTAAGTTTTATTTTTGATTAATTCCATTCTTTCGCTTATTTCGTAAACGTGTCACTAATTCACAAGTGAATAATTTCTGTTACATTTTTTTTAGATTTTAAATAGTCAAACATATACAAAAGTAACTGGACGTTTCGAACAACGAAATTTTTTTCGATCCATAAAAGACGTGTGTTCCTGATCAAATGGAGTGACGATTACATAAAACTGGATTATATCAAATAACGTTTGATGCTGTGTTCAGATGCCTGCATAACACTGTGTGACTATAAGATATTTTACGCTACAGACCGCTATGAAATTGACGAGTTTACGGAGACGTACAAATAATAAAGATATGAAACGAGAAAGAAAAATGTGTTTTTGTACGCCTTGTATATGTGTAAAATAGCGAAAAAAACACACACATAGGCCATACGCACTAGTTTGCTTGTTGTCAATACCTACGAGGTTTTTCCCCGTCGGAAGTAAATTTGTGAAAACCATTTTCATCGGTCGTGCTTAGATGAGTTGGCATTTTACCTTTTTGTAAATCTTTTATGAGGGCCTCTCGTTGATTTTTATGATTTATAAAACATCGCTGTTATTTTTTAAAGTGCTTGGCTTTGCTAAAATTAGCGATGGAGTATAAAAAGTATGAAAAATTTTCCGCTAACCAGGTAAAATGTATATATTTTTGATAAACCTCACTCTTGGAAATCCATTTCAAGTGCTCAGAAACTTTGACTAATTTGAATTGTTTAAAATTTTAATGAAAGACTTAACCTACGAGTAAATAAATGTTCAAGGTTCTTATACATATTTTTGTAAGAGAAAATATTAATATTGTTTGTTTTGTCAAAATTTTATTTATAATTTTAATTTTCATATAAAAATAAAAACATTTTATATAAAAACGTCTTATAATATATGTATTGTCAGTGCTTTGAATAATGGTATTTAGTAAGATAACAAGTTGAATTAACGAATTAGGGAGACTTTTGTATATTCTCCGGGTTTTGAATAATTGAAATACTACTTGATACGCAAACATCCGTAATTCTTGACCGTATATACAAATAAGTCGTGCCTATTAAGGATCCGATTCTCGCCGAACCCATCCAACTCTTGTTGAATTCGTCCAACCAGTGTGACCCTCACAAGAGTACTGTTATAATTTTAAAGAAATGTTACCATATTAGATGTCTTTATAGTAAATTTAAATGTTAAACACGTCTTATCCGCCATTACTAACAGCCATGATTGTGCTCGGCCGCCATCTTGACACCGCACAAAATTTAATTTAATTATATTTGCCGCACTTTATCGTAAGCAATCTTGTAGCAGAGGTGCATGGGATGGTATTACCAAACACTGTAGTGCGAAAGAAATTTTATTGTATAAAGGCTGTAGACCAAAATTGTTCATTTCAAAGAATAAATGGGCAAAATAAATACGATTTAAGTTCATATGGACCACAAACAATAGAAAAACTTCAAAATCAATTTTGATGGAAACGTAGGTTTATTTCAAAAAGTTTAGTATTTATACATAAAAAACAAGAATAACAATAATATTAATGTTTTCTCGCTGATACTTGACGTTTCTTCTCTGCTACTACCTTTTGTGACACGATATTTACATGCCGTTATATTGACAGGGCCTGTGTCGAACAAATAATCGTAAAAGGCCTCTAGTTTTATATTGTTGCTGTAGACTATTTAATTACCCTATAGCTACTCCGCAGTAGCATGAAGTGTCCTGTACACCCGGTGTGCTGAATACTTAATCACGCATCTAATATAATGCCTTTATCTTATTTTTCTGCGGTATATCGTCGTTTAGATACCATATTATGTTACCTTTATCAATCTTTATCACTGACTGTCATCTTGCTTACTTTCATGTTATATCTGCACCATGAAAATTCACGAAACAATATATTTAGATTGGTTAAATGAAAGGGTTTTTGATGACCCATCAGTAAGTTTATGTAAAACACGAAGGACTTCCACTCCTTACTCACTACGCTCATCCACATTCGTCTTTCTACTTTTAAGAAATTGAGATAAAAAACAAGCTTATTATTTTATAAATATTACGTTCGTCAGATTTTAAGTACAATAACATTACAATTTAGGTTTTCAGAACCCATTACTGACTCGCTAATACAGGCAACCACGGTTATGCGCAGTCGCTTTCCTGACACTTTCACGAATGAAATATTTTTCCTCACATATGATTTTAAACCTGTCCGTAGTGGAACTGTCCGGGACGGTACCACCATCCACTTAAGTCCAGAAACTAATTTTAAGTAGGAAATAAATTAAAGAAAAGTTTTCTTGTCATCTTACTCTTTATGGCATGAGGTGGTCTGTGCACCTGGTGTGCTGACAACTCAATCATTCAAGCTCAAGTACGATGCATCAGTTTGGGAGTCTGATTAAAATTTCCGGTTAAATGAAAAGCTTATTGGAGATACGTTTAAGATATTTCTAGCCAATGCCTAGTCCAACGTGATATCTTCACCTTAGATGTGATAATGATAAGCTGCGCGGTCCATCCTATCATCACTTTACACCTTTAGTTCTCGCCAAAGACAGATATCTGTTATTATACCTAAGTAGACAATATCATTTTAAGACTGAAATTTAAAATGATTAGAGGGATTAATTAGTATTTCTGCCAAAATATTGAGTAATTTTTCATAATTTTAAATAGAAATGAAAGCTTTTTTACAAAAACAAACAATTTTCTTTCAAAGATACAGTAAACGTTGTTTCTAAAATAACAAAAAGCGATTTGGAAGTCTTTTTTTTATAATATTAAATCCTATGGCGATTGTGTGAAATTCTTCGATTTTTTAAGCAAAACTTTGTTCGAATCGCAATTCTTTCTTCATGCAATTTGCATTCGTGTCGTAACGAGCATTTATCGTTACGATCATGACCTCACCCGTCTCCTGTTGTCTACTGAAGCCACGTCCCCTAAGCCACCCACACTCTGTTCCTACTCCCTGTAGACCAATCTTCCTGAGATGAACTGAACCAGTGGAAGATCCAAGTTTAAATGTTATTTTCTAAGATATTTTTCATATGCAAATAAGAATTATTCACATTTGAAATATTTACTTTATAGATGAGCTGAAGTTTTTTTTTTAAATTCCATATACGCCCCGAGATGGAGCATATGAGTCGGATGCCACTATCCAATCACTTACAAGGGTGACGAAGTATTTATTACATTGTGAAATTAACCATTAAAATATGCCAGAAGTGAGTTAACTCGCACAACATAAAACGTAGTTTTCTAGACAAATTTGAATATTTTGAATGGTTTTAAACATGAAAACGTTGAGATATGACTATTAAAATTATGACATGACCAATAAAAATTCAGTATACTTTTAAAAGAATATTATGAGGTTCTGTTTTGGTTAAACTTTCACACTTGCCGTATTGTGACATGGCTCAGAAACGGTTAAACTGAAAATCTTGAGTATGGCTCTAATATGATCATTGAAAATAAAGTCATGATAAAGAAACGTTCAATATGTTTTTTAAAAAATGTTATAAGGTTATATGTTTGCTTAAAAATTCACAGCATGCCGGATTATGAGATTATTTCTGGCACAGAAAAGGTTAACTAAATCACATCAGTTGTGCAAATTAATTTTATGTAAACCTTGTTTTACTGTTATAATTATTGGTTATATGCTCGGTCTTATGAACTATTTTATCCAGAAACGAAGAGCAGGTGTTTAAAAGGGTGTTATATAGAATTTTGACTGAAAATCAATTATATAATGCTTGAAAATATTTGTGTTCATATATATCTAACTTTATTCTAACTGTGAAAAGAACGTATGTGTTCTTTGCAAGTAACACGCGTTTACTAGAACTTCTTCTTCTTACCATGTCACTTAGCCGGAGAAAATGGACACCACATGATGTCTCCATGAGTCCCTGTCTTTGGCCAGTCTTCTTTCATCTTCCCATGTCATGCCGGCGTCCCGTAACTCCGCCGAATACACCTGTATATGATGTTCAGTGGCCCCCGAGCCGACGGAATCCGATTAGCTTAAAGAAGAGGCATGTCTGGTTTAGATGCGATTCAGGCATTATCAGCACATGACTAAGCCAAGCCCAATATCTCATCTTCCCTTTGGATGTGATAAGAGATTGAAACATGTCTCTTAAATTACTCTAATTATTTTTTTACGTCACTTATTAGCTTTTTATCATCAATTAAAATTGTGTAACTTTTATAAATTTTATGTTTCGTAGAATTTTTATAAAAAATAAATAGCTCGCTTATTCTGTGCGGTTTTATAACTAATTGCACAATGCGACACTACTTGTATTCAAGTTTGTAATTAATTTATCTCTCATTTATTTGGTTGTAATGTCAATTTTCTAGCTTCGTTGACATTTTTTTATTAAATAAAAAGTATACGGCTTCTTGGGTAAGTTGATCAACAACTTTGACTCCCACTTAGTTCCGTTCTTTCCCTTTTTATGAGTGTCCTTATCCAACGAGGGAAACTTTCGACACGTGTTATCGTTAAATAAACAAAATACCTACACTATAATAAAGGTGAATTTTTTTTTTAAGAAAGAACAAAGTTGTCAAATATTTTACATCAACATTTTTAAGTCGAGTATCTCACAAATAAAACGATTCTTTTCAGCTCAATATTACATTCATACGTACATAAATTGTCATTTTTATATTTTTTATCTCCATTTTATTTAAGTTAAATGAACAAAACTACTTTTTTAAAAATAAAAAAAATCCCTCACCAGTATAATGTCGACCGTGTTTATATAAAAGGGGATAACCGTCACAGAACAAATTTTAAAGGAAGCACAAAAAACGTGATTTATTAATTTTTAGTCAAAGTCACATTAACACAACTTTGAAGTGCATAATGACCAATAAATTGGTGCTTCATTTTCCTAACTGATATTTAATAAATTTATTTAAAAAATCATTAAACCTGACGTTTATTGCTTTTTTCCTTTCGATCCAAATGTAGTAGATCGTTCTTTTTTCATAATCCAAAGCTGAAGTTTGATAATAATTCAGTATTTTTGGCTTAATTCCTATTGACAGAACGTATATTTAGTTGTATAAATTGTGATTCTCAAATAAAAGCTGAGAGTTTCGCCCTTTTACCTAAACAGGCTCGATATAATATTCATTAGTAAAAAGTACCTAGATGAGAGTAAAGTATATATTTAAACATGAAAAAATGAAATAAAAAAGGCTTATTACAGTAGTTCATAATCAAATTAGTCAGATTCATATATGGCTATAGCATCCTCCAGTTTCATCTTCAGTAATATTTTCGTATTCGAAATTCTCAATAATATTTTTTTATCAGATATCATCTTCCAAAGCTGTCATTTTTGATGGTCTAATCGGAATTTTGATTCCAAGCCTGCAGAATCTACTCACACAGATTAGTGACAAATATTTTTTTTATTTTTTCAGTAGGTGTAAGGGCATAATCAGTGGATTATTACAGAAGTTATGTTTAATCTCCTTTTAATCTCCTTATTCACAGTCATATCCAAAACTTGTAACTCAAATATCAAGTGACCCCCTTATTTACGTGCCGCCTTTTAAAATAAAAATCTCGTCTAGTCTTCGTCTACCTCTCCTAATATTTAATATTAATATTTAAAGAAAAAACATTTATCAACATCAAAACACATTCAACGGAAATAATTACATAGTTGCATATACTTCTTTCACAAATTATATTTATAAAAAAGTTAAGGTCGTTATTTAGCAAAGGTTTTATGAAACTGTGATGTTTTTCAACGTAGTGGCTTCTTATCAAGTATTCTAAGCAAAAAAGACATTCAAATATAAACCATCCAAAATATGTAAGTGTTTTTGATATTTGTATTTGAATAAAAGTTTAATAAATATAAATTTCATTGCGGTATATTTACCTTCGTTAGGCTAGTGGATAGTGCGTACGACTAGCATACGGGAGTTACGGGTTCAAAGCCCGTGATGGTCGCAATTTTTTTTTCAAATATTTATTCATTTGTGTTGTAGCCATGAAACGAATCCGAAACGGTTGAGCTAATAATTGACAATTATTACCTGTAAAAAAACTGTCAAAGCAATCTTCAAATTGTGATCCATGTGCTTCGTTTCGGTGCGGAACGTTAAAAACAAGAATATGTTAAAACTTGGATAATGATCCAGGCGTGTATTTCCACAGTGAACTTATTCCACTTCAACAAATTTGTGGCAAATGCCAAAAAACTGTTTATAGTGTCGATACTACATATTTTTTTCTTATATCTATTTGTAGCGTAAAATACAGTATATAAAACCCGACTTTTTAGAAAAACCCCTCTTGCAGTTCCAAATTACCCGTTTAACCTGTCCAGAAGTGAGTTTTTAAATTACGGTTGCTCAATTGTGTGAAAGTTTATTTATTAATCTTCTTTAAATTTTGAATTTTACTAAATTTATGCAATACTATCGTTGGATAATGTTTATTTGATACATAAATAATATATTTGAGTATTTTACTGCTTGGTAATTGACGTACTTTACATATATACTTTCTTCAAAGGGAATTTTGAGCGAACGCATATACACATCCATACTCCTGAACAAGTTAAATTATAAATAGTAAACTTCAGCTTATAATATTAATGATTATGTTAAAGAAATCATTCATTAAAAGGTTATTAATTAAACGATGTGAAGATAAAAATTTGGATTTTTTTAATATTCTTGGTAATTATTTTATGAGCTACAAAATAAAATGCGGTCGCTAAAATAAAGTAGTTGTTCTAAAAGCTCACATTTCAATCCTTAAGCTTATTCCTAGTTAGTTAGAAAGCACGTTTTAAAGTTTTAGTTCAAACCAAACACTCGTTTATAGTATCGGACTAAAAAGTCCCAAAAAGTACCCATGTAAAGTTATATGTATAAGTAAATGAGTATGCTGTGTTTACACTGGCTTTTCAACTTGAACCGTTGACCTCAGGGTTGTGATCCGATTCCTTAATCGCGTTACGACTTAGTCACAATCATGAGGAAACGGGCCATGCTCCAAAATTCGTACCGGCTTAGTTTCATTACTGTAAATATCAAAGTGTGGGAAAACAGAAAATGAATACTTTAAGAAAATTGTTTCGATGAAATATAATTAAGTAATATGTAGTTAGTCCATATAAGTGACTCAACTCTTCACATAACAATACTACGAGAAAGTACATATCGGTCGTTTAGTTCAATAGTAAGACAACTCCAAAAAATGAAATTTGTGTTAAATATGCAGTTGTGTGTAAAATATTGCACTCTATATATTTCAGTACTCCAATTATTATTCCAATATGCCACAAAAAAAGAAAATGCTGATAATCTAATAGAGAATTAACCGAAATTTGAATATTATCTGGTGTATTGCTAAATGTCATACTGATGAACCAGACACTTTTCATCTGGCGTTATTCTTATATAAATAAAAGTTTACTCAAAGTTTTATCATCATCGATGACCAATAGAATATTGCTTTTGGTAATATCTCAAAAATGGTTATTTGGAGATGTATGACTAATGAACTGGACAATCGATATATACATATAATCATTTTTTAATATTATAATGTAGTTTACTCATTAATTAATTAATAATTAAATAAACCGATTTTGTCTGTCGTGAAACTTTTTATATGCGGATCAATAATGTATTTTCTTCTTATTTTTTTAAAGATAACAAGAAAACCAATTTAAAGAAAATATTCAATATATTTATAATTTCTTACAAATTACAAAAGATGGCTTACATAAAATTAGCGATAAAGATAATTTCGGTTTAGTTTGCTATGTATACAAAAAATAGAATTATATTGTTGATTACCTCATTCTTAATTTTTGTATATCAGTCAGACTTCAAATTTCACATTTACAAACTCATAATTTGGTTTTCTTGGACAGAGTTTCGGAGCCACCATTTTTTAGTCCGCTTTTATGCCCCAAGGCTTTTCGAAGATGTTAGTCCCCAAGTACTTAATTAAACAGTGAAATATTTTCAAACGTGGACTTGCCAACCAACATATTTCTTTATATGTTAGTTTTTCTCGACATTCTCAAGCGCTTGGTTTCTTTATTATTTACTTTTGGATTTTGTTTGATAAAATAATATTGTCAAAACAAAGTATTTCCGAACTGACGTGACTTTCTGTAAAGTAATACATCTCTCACCGCAGTCCTGGCATATCATGATATAGACTACCGAATATTTAATATTTACGTATAAAACTAACATTATTTTCTGAAAATTCATGAGAGAATGTTATTCAACATTAAGAAAGCAAGACATCCATAATTAATATTTATTTTTAAAAAGCATCAGTAAATAAAACTGACCTAACTAAAGTAACAATGTATAATATAAACATAGTTTGGTACTCGTATATTTAACTTTGAATTTTGCTGTGTTCATCCAATTAGGATATTTTTATTTACTCAACACTACTGGTGTACTTTTGAGTGAACCCCTACATATTTGTTGCCCTTAGGATTAGGTCTTTGCTCTAGGCAAATTATCCACGCAAGACGCCTTTTGGGGTAAGTATTACTGTTCGTCACCAAGTCAAAAACCTTATTTGTGTATCGGATTTTCTCCTGTCGGTCATAAATTTATTAAATCCAAGATAGCTTAAGTGATATACTGATTAGTTAACATTGTGTGCAACTCTATTACACACATTTCTGATAAATAACAGAAACATACGAATTCCATATTTTTTATGGCACTGTAAAAGCGTTTTTTATCTATTGTGTACTAAATTATACTAGTCACCCTCGTGGGTACGTGGATAGCGCATTTGACTTGCGAGCTGAGGGTTGCGACTTCAAATCTCGTAGCTGGAAAATATTGCACAGGTTTTGCATGCCCATATGAAACTAGGGCATGAGTAAAATCTATTTAGCGAATAACTCACAATACTGGTAAAAAATATGTCAAAGCAATCTTCACGCTGTAAAAATTTATAAACATTAGACCGAATGTAGTTAAACAATCTACGAATATGTATTGGAAAAAGTACAGGAAAGGTTTTTTGAAACTCACTTATTATATAAACAAAAATATTATTTTACTCCCCGATGATTATTTTTCGGTAATTTAAAATATTAACGGAGCTTATTTACAATAACATCCAAATAATTATTATGAAATATATTCAATTGTATAATAAAAAATGTAAACAGATATAAATAAGTTTATAACAGTGTAATTTTTAAGCTTTCATCAAGTAGCCGAAATTTATATATTCATTCTGATTTTCATTAGCTAAAAAAAGTAAAAAAATAAATAAAAAAGGTTTAAAGAAACCCTTTGTAATTCTCAATCTGATAGAAATAGCCCGTTATTCAGGTAATGGACGTTTAACAAGTGTGGTTATTTAATTAATCGTCTCACCTTCATCAAAGCACACAATATTAATTATTTATCAGAATTAACCAAATTAAGGTACTTAAAAACACATCTAATCCATTCATTACTTGGGTTATAAAGAATCTATAGTCACTCTGCTATTTATTATTAAATAACGCATTATAAATAAATACGTATTCTTGTTTAGGTGAAACTGAGCTTTAAAGCTCACTTTAAATACTATTACCTCTTGGATATATTAATAATACGATCGCGCGTAAGGTAAAGTTAAGTGTCACAACAGTCTATGCACACCATTAAGACTAAAGTCCCTTGTATTCAGTGTTATCCTTTTTTATATCAATTTAATACTTGTCATTTTTGATCGGCTCCCAATTTTCTACTAAAAAATATAACTCCTTCTGTTTTAACTAAGAACATATACTTGCAGATGAATAGAATTTATTGATATATATGTGTGTGTGTGTAGCGATGTATCTTGTAAATTATTTTTGTGAAATCATTATTAACACATTGTGCACGACGAAACATGTCTACCGTTTTAAAATATCATAACTCTTTCACCATTAAATTTTAAGAAATATCGGAATTTACGAGTAAATTCGCATTTAAAGCTTTTAAATATCTACAATATTGAAATCAAAGTTGTTGAAATGTAGAAATACGTTATTCTAATGATTAAACTATCTTAGTAATATCTAACATATAATCAAAGAATAAGAAAAAAAAATATGTCTTATTTCAGATTGTCAAAACTCGACTAACTCAAGGGTTAGTAAAAGTAATATAAAAATTACATACGATGATCCGAGAATGTATGTCCGATTATATAATATGTAGCTATCAGGCATACATATATCAATCTCAGCCATTATTTTAGATTTATTCTATTAATTTTCATTCAAATTAAACAGATTTCTTACACATTATTGAAATGAAACTACAAAGAAAAAAATGGTTTCGTTAAAGTAACTTTGCAAAGCAAAAAATAAGTCCAACATTGCTTACAATCACGATCCATATTATCTATTAACTTAATTAATTATAAGTGTATAAGAAATAATATTTTTGATGTTCCACCACTGACTCGCATGTAAAATCCCCTTCTTGGCACTTCTCACGTATACTTTTAAATCTATCCACAGCGGAGCCGCATGGAACGGCATCTTGGTGTAAAAACTAAGTAAACAGAAGAAATAAATTTAAAAAAAACAGTTATCAACTTGTCATCTAATTCTCTTCGGCATGAGGTGCTTTATGCACCAGGTATGCTGACGACTAGAGTTTGAGGATGATGAATCAGTTTGAGATATGCGCAAAATTGCTCCCCATAAAATGCTGAAAATCTTGAAAAGACCTTAAATTGGTCCTGGTAGACACAATGTCTATATGCTCTATTGAACTTGTACAGCGACGGATTCTCTTGAAAAGCTTTGCACAAAATGACATCATCAGCGGACACTCCCATAGAATATCTTCAGTCGTCTTTTGGTCAGCAGTCTTGCTTATCTACAAGTTGCCATGTCCAGTTAGAAATTGACTGGTTCTGTGTAAGGGGTGGGGTGTCAGTTCCTTCATGATATTTTTTATAAATAACAGTTTAAACAGTTGCCTAGTAGGATCTGAATAATATCAATTAAATAATCAAGTCACAATTACATCTACACTGTGACGCTATCAACCGATTCGGAATGAGGTGAAATATTATATCAAACAGTACGTGCAAACTTGGCGTAAGCCTTTATGCAGGCGCTACTACCGGTTACCGAGTTATTCACCCTTAACTGTAACAGGGTAGCGGTGGGTAGATGCGACCCCTGTCCGTGGAAAGCAAGTGTCACGATTGACGCCGCCTCGGTTCGCCGGAAATTGCCTTTGTTCGGTCGATCGATCCACTAGAAAAAATTTGCTCCCAGACCATGTTATGCTTTTCAAGATTTCCTCGTTGAAAATTTCTTTTTAAGCTTATTGACATGCATTATGGATGAAGGATGTTTTTTTGGAAATACATTTGCGAGCGTGAATATTTTATCCAAAAAACGAAGGATTTTCTATCTAGGCGACTTTATATACGACTACTTTTTGGAAATAATTTTATTAAGAGTTCATTTATTATTCAGCGCCGTTTAGCTGGCACTCAATTGTATCATTTATATCTAGAATCGGAATTTAAGAGCATTAAATATAATTAGCGACTTGAAAAACGTTTTACTGAGAGGATAAATTATTTTTCACTGGAAATTTTGTGACATTCAATAGTTAAATTTTCTTTTCGCAAAAATTAACCGATGAAAAAAGCGATTACCATAGAATAGGAGAAGAAAACGTATGCCACGTCTATTTCGCTTTGAAAAAAATAAACATAAGGCTACTCAGGCTTAAAAATGAAAAATTCATATTAAAAACAAACAAAATACCCGTAATGTTGTACTCTCATGTATAGTATATTATTTGAAAAGAATTCAAAATTATTATTTGATTTTTTTTAAATTCTTCAAGTGAATAATTGAAATTGATAGGTATATTGGTTTTAAATAAGAACAAATATATATCTGATTAGGGGTCGTCCATAAACTACGAAACGTTTTTTACCCTCCTCCTCTCCGTGTAATACCATTTAACCCAGTGTCTGCCAAACTGTGTGCCGCAAGAAGTCTCAGGGTGTGCCTCGTAGGAAGAAGCTTCAAAACTGTTCATTCTCTGTTGCTGTTTGGATCATTATATTTTTGCGAATTTGGTTTTTTAGCGCTTGTGGAAATGAAGAAAAAAAACGAAAGCGGTTACAGATGATAGATGAGGAGTTCCGTGTTTATTTAGAGCCGCGTTTTGGCAGAATTCTTTCTAAAATTCAATTGCATCCATCTCACTAATAAAATTATTACCACATATATTCATATATGTTGATAAAACTTTGATACCTACACTATGATTTAGTTCATTCATATCAATAAGGTACATTTCGTTTTTTAAGGATTTTTTATTTGGTGTGCCACGGAAAAAATCCTATTCACCAGTATGCCGTGAAGTAAAAAAGTTTGACAGACACTGATCTAGACATTCAGATTGACCCGCCTTCTCTCCTTTCAAAGATTATGTAACTTTTCATATTAAATAGGTATATAATTTACAGTCAACTCATATCCACTTTTTGAGAGGAAAACATGTTACTTAACAATAATAATTAACCCACCTTCTCTTTTGTAATGCCATGTAGACGTTGGTAGTCACCCCTCTTTCCTCCTCAAGAGCGTGTATGTATATAAATATTTAAAAAATAATGATAACTGATAAAATTAAAGTATTCTGCGATATTATAAAATAAAATATGAGTACACTCATACGTCGTTTTACGGTCTGGATATGTTCCGGAAAAGTAGGCCGTAACGCGAAAAGCCGTATAACGAACCAATTGTTCCATTTTTTTTATAAAATAATATAGTTTTTAGTTCATAAAGCATTTTATTCTTTTTATTTACAATACATTTTTTTACATAAAAATAAAACTACGGAAAGATGTAATTTTGTTTGCCCGTATAAGGAAACATTGTGGGCTGTAAATCAAAAAAGTGCCATAATTAAAAAATGCCGTTACGGCGTAATGCCGTATAATGAGCAGCCGTATTGCAAGGTATAGGTGTATACAATAAACTTAGTTGACATGGACAAAACCGGTATTCTATTGTTTTAAAAATATTTTATGAAAATAAGCGTGAAAAATATGTTTTCATTTTTAAATAAAGTCTTTTAAAAGAGCGTTAATATGTTGTGTTTCACAGTACTTTTAAACCATATACAAATAAGATTGTAGTGATTTATTTGATCTGAAAATTTTTTATGTCAAAATCAACAAAAGACTCGCGTGACCCTTTCTGAGCACCCTTCAATCTTACCAAATATATATCAATTCAGTATTTTAAAATTTATAGTAATCCACGAAAGTTTGCATGCACTAGCAGCTTTTATTTTATGTGAGGTTTATTGAAAATATATGATATTTAAGAAAACATGACTGAAAGCAGCGTAGCGGAAAATTTCGCTCCGCATTCAAATCGATATTTTGTATCAATAACCCCATGTCAGTTTTTTAAACATGACATGTTTTTTTAAATTGCTATCCGCCGTACCCTATTTTTCCCCACATTTAGAATATATTATACATTATATGATAGGAGAAAATGCTGAATATTTTTCTGCGGTAAAAAATATATTTCAAACTCATACTGTGGGTTTTCAAACAAATATCACAATTTTGACTACCAATATGATAAGTACAAGAAAGTTAGCCAAGATATCGTGTAACTACCATTAACATAAAAATAAATATTTAGATGATTTTTTGAGCTTTTCTCTTAAGGTTTAAAACCAACAATATACCATAAAAAAGCAATTATTTGATTATAACCGTTTCTCCTGGCAAACACACTACTAGTATGGTATGATAAGTTGTATTAAAAAACATGTCGATTTATTTTTTTGCAATAAATCACAAGTTGATGAGAACATAACTGTAACACAATAGATTGAGGAAAACTAAGGATAGGCGATTAACAATTGCGGTATTATTTAACAATTTTTAACAGGTATTTAGCTGATAGATCGGGGTTTGATCATATTGGAAACTTTTCTTATCTTTCGCTGGGGCACATTTAGCGTCATCTCATGACACACAGTGTACCGCATCTCACTGTTTGCGGAACAATGTTCTAAACCATAGGTTTTTAAACTGTAGTCCATGGACCCCTGAAAGTCCGCAAAATTATAAAAAATGGTTGCAATCAGATTATTTAATTACAGAAAACATAATAAAATCCATTTTGACGAGTATTTGACCAATAAATGTATTTATAAGTTTACTGCATTATGATTTGTAACCTTTCAAATTATTTTTGCTACTATTTTTATTCGTTTTATGTTTTTTTATTCTATATCCTAATAAAAATGTTTTATCTCTATATTATATGCGCATGATCATTTATTAAAATAATCAGCAATACATTTTTACCAATATTTATTATAACATATTGCCTTTGAGATTATTGAGTCAAAAATTAAGTCTCATGAATGACGTAAAATTTGGGATGGGGTTCGCAAAAAAAATATCGTTCAAGAGGGGGTCCTCGAACTACATAAGTTTAAGAACCCTATTCTAGAGGATAAATTTGAGGATACTTTTTTCTTTTTATCATATCCTCTCCGAAACGGAGTATATGAATAACGAAAATGTGACAATTCATTTTAATCTTCATAAGAACCAATGTATTATTAAGTGGCATTGTTAAAGATACACAGAACTATTTGTATTGGTTATAATTATAGTAAGAGAGTTTTTTTCATATAATAATAAAAAAATCACATTCACTAAGCCTCAGTCAAATTATCTCATATTAATTAAGACGACAGTATATTACAATTTTGTTTTATATGTATTTATTATCAATATCTGCTCCAAAGCTGAACAAATGGATCTTACAGTTTGAAGATTGAGTTGACGGACTTGTATGTGTAATAATTGACACTTATTTTTTCAACTAATTTAGTCAATGTTCTAAGTTGCACACGCAAAACAACCTGTGCAGTTTTTGCCAGCGACGAAAATTGAACCGAAAATCCTCAGCTCGTAAGTCGAATGCACTATCCACTCACCTACGAGAGCGACAATTTTTTCTATCAAACTCTATAACAATGATGAAGTTGTATCTTAAAAGCTTTTAAAAAAATCTTTGTTATAAATGAGATGAAATCTCCGTTACAAAAACAATTTAACAAACCCTCATATTTACTCGTTAGTGATATGTTTAACGTGTTTCTTAAAATGAAAACTCAAACACAAAAAACAAATATATGACAAACATGACCCTTCAGTTGCTAATTCGAATAAACATCGTTTTCAAAAACAAGGGACTTTTTTATTTTATCGTTTTCCAGTGACGTACGTGACTGTTCTATTTTCTCTCTCGAATTATGTGAATTCAATTCCAATTTAAAATTCAACTGCAGACGCGAGACATTTTGAAATGCAATACGAAATTTTAACGTTATGAAATATTTAGCAGGCCCTCTCGTATGTCTGTCTGGTCAGCACTGCTCAATTATTTACTACGCCCCGTTTCGTTCTTTTTGAAATTTCAATACACTTAAATATACTTATGCTAAGTGTGTTTTCACGCTGTATTATTTCATTTCTACAATAAATGAGTGTACGCTAAATCATGAAATGAATATATAATTTTCAACGTATTATTAAACTTCAATACTTGAACACAATAATGAACTGAATAAAAAGTTGTAAATCTAATGCTATAAATTCTATTTTTTCTTATGACAACAGTGCCTGTAGATATTTTAGTATTGATTTGTCAACTTACGTTTTTAAGAAGAGTATTATATAATATGTCTGAAAAAAGGTAGAATAATCATAAAACCATACGTATTAC
>JAPMAE010001897.1:0-13648 GCA_036584705.1 Rhyacophila sp. 25_7 | reverse complement strand
GAGGGCGGTTAAAGGGTTAAGATAAATACTCGTACTTATTCCTCATAAGTTTAATGTAATTAATTACAATCATCATTTCAAATTGTTTAATAATCTAGAGATTTGTGTTATTTTAGACTTCATAAGACGTATAGCGCATCGGTCAAGTTTGGTTTAAAGTGACCACAGAATCGTCATGTGTAAATTATTGAAAATGATAGATAGATAGTAGATATCTCATTAAGTGTCTCAATTTAAAAGACAAATGGATTTTAAAAGGAACATTTAACACTCACAATAGAGAATTAATGGGAAATACTCATATATTTTTTAAGGAATTTAGAAACTGTTGTAATTTTAGTTTTAGAAAAATTGCTATTGCTAAATTGCTAAATTGAGGCTGTCTTCGATTGATCAAAATATATTCTTCATCGTCTACCAGTTAATTCAATGGATCACTGTCATTGTTCAAATGTAGTTGTGTATGAAAATACCAAAATTATTATATTAGAAAATACAGAGTTATTCCAACTCACCGACAACACTCTATGAGTTGAGTTTTTGCAATCAGGCCCGATGCTGACTTCCATGAAGAATCTGGCACTGAATCCTGCGTCATTCATTTTGTATGTTAGGTCCACCCAAGAGTTACCGGCTGGCGACCAACTGTCTCCTCTTAGTACCGGCCACCCTCCCAACTTCTCGACTAGATCAAGCAGAGTCTGGTTGCCGGTTTCTTCGATCAACTCTACAGATCAGATGGACATCGCTTTCTTTATATTCGGTTAAAATGAAAGTGACATAATAATTTACCGATACTGGCGAAATAAACTTCTGCATTTTCCCATTTAAAAATGATGAATACTTATAAATAACAGTAAAATTGTTTTCTAAAGAGTAACAATTAAACGAATAATAAATGTCAGGAATTCTTTAAATTATAAGATTTATTTGAACACAGTGTGATTCTTTTACCTGTATTCATACACGCTTTGTATACATCCTTGGCAATCCCGAAGGCTTTTGGCTCGTTCGGCGTGGGGTCTTGCTCGAGTACAGTTCTCAGCTGATCCTGCAAGAATTCGCTGATCACGGAGAAGGCGTCCACGGTGGTCATGTCGTCCGGGATGCGAGTTGTCTTAATAAAGTTACCGCAAGCGAAGTCGTAAAAATCTTCGCAAGGATCCACCGTTATATCCATATTTTTTATTAAGTTGTTTGCTGAGAAGAAAAAATAATATTAACTTTGCAATCGGGTCAGAAGATTATCTTATATTTACGCAAATTAATAAAAATAGCCAATAAAGTATTTAGTTAAAATACAGCATGTTTTTGTGTGCGTTTTAAGGTCTCGCAAAATAAAGATAATTCAAATAATAGCAGACAGTTGTTATACATATTTCCATTTGGTGGATCACCACCAATTATTGATAATAAATAAAATTTATATTAAAGTTTCGTGAGTTCCTCGAGAGTCGGCAAGTATAAGGCCGAAACATTTTGTAGCAGATTTACTTAAAAATATTTTGAGGTTTAAATATATTTAATATCTTTAACTTTTTCATCATAAAAGAGGTTTATTCCTTTTTTAGTACATGTCGCTTTATAAGGCGGTTTATAAATTACTGTTTTTAATTTTTTTAGTGAATTACCTGCTAAAACACATCCTGGACTCAAACAAACGGCGTTATCAAGTTTGTCATCCAACTTGACTTTATTTTGCTGGGCTATTAAATACTGATGATTGATAAAAGGTCTATTGATCAAGGATTCTGAAAAAAAATGTATAATATATGATTATTATTTGCTTTGTTGTCTAATTTCTGAAGCAAATGCTCTCGGTTGAGTCTCAAACAGATCGTCAAAAAAAATATTTTAGCTATAGCGGAAAATTCGAACATTTATTTCACGACCAAAATTACTTGTACTAATGTTACCTACAAAAGTAGCCTCGCACGTCAAATGAGTGGAGTTCACTAATGTGTCTCGTACCCTTATAGTGTTAACAATTAGACTGGTTTACTATCGTTTGAAAGAATGTTCTCTTATCCACTATTATAACAAATTTTCTACTAAATGAGTATATTTTCTTCGGCTCAGTCTATTGAAGGGTAATAGATACCTGCGACAAATACTGAGGGTGCTACGCAGCCTCTCATCACACCAAAATGAGACATTTGACTTTATTTGCCCATATGCTGAGAATGCCTGAACCGCACTCAATCAGGCATGCCTTTTGTTCGAGCCAACCAGATTCCATCGGTCGGCAAGTAGTTGAATAGCATTCGGTAGAGCTACGGATGCCCGCATAACATAACAGGTTACAAGGCCAGTCAGCGATAGGGACTCGCGTAGATGACATGTGGTGTACATGTGCTTCGGCTTATGTGAGCGGCAGAGTTTGAAAATACTTTAAAAAAAGTAAGGTTTATTCTAATTCATGAAAAATCATTCGTCTGGTGAGAAGTCTTTTAAAGATGTACATGTAAAAAATAAATGATACTCTTACCACTTCTAGGGTGATTATCTGCTGCCAAAACGGTGGCCAATCCTGTGGCAAGACAAATGATGACGATAAGCGAAAACAAAACCATAATCCCCAAAACCTTCTCCAGTCTGTTTCGTCTCCGCCACCATCCCGGTTGCCTAAATCATTAAACATGGTGGTCACATTACATGATTTAACCTCTCCAGGAGTGAGTCTTTTAATGACGGTTGCACATTTAGGTGAATTCAAAAGATTTAATGAATTCAGCTTTAAATTTTGAAATTTAATGAATGTGTGCAATACTATTGTTGTATAATGTTTATTTAATGCATACAAAATATAAATGAGTAATTTAATGTTTGATGTTTGACGTACATATACGTTTATATTTTTCAAAGCGAATTTTGAGCGGACGCAGATGTGCATCCATACTCTGCACAGGTTAAATGCAATACATGCACACGAGAAATTTGAAATGAGCAAATTCACATTAAATATAACCGCTTTTACGTAAATACTGGAATTATTTAAATAGTTTATCATCACAAGCGTCAATCGGATTTACATGTGAATGTGTATGTTTGAATATATGAATAAAGTGTAAAATATTTCAGTTAAAAATATTAGTGCAGGAGTGCTCATAGATGAAGCAATGTTACGCACGAAAAATGGCTTCGTCAGCGTTCGACACCCTTTGAGTAAACTAAACGGAAATCTAAACGTGAAAAAAGTGTACGACGATAATTAATGATAGATCAAGGTACACAATAATATTATTTTGCTATTAAATATTCTCCGGTTTTATTTAAATTCAGTAGTAACCCGAATAGTATATTTTTTAAATATATAGTTTTGCATTCCAATCAATTAGGTTAAAAAATTGAAATGCGCTCATGGCTATTTTTTAAATATTTTCACTTACTTGATAACCGTATCCGTGCCATTGTTTGCCATTCGAGTTTCTCACCGAAATGCGATCGGCTCCAACCCTGGAAATATTTAAAAAAACAATACCATTAATAAATATTGTAGGTTACAAGTATCATCCGTATGACAACAATTGCAAAAAGGAAAAACGACGGTATACTAAACTCTGCGTGTACGAGTATCTCAGTAATACATATAATACTGGAGTGAGGTGGGATTAGCCGGCAGGGGTTGCCAACCATTTATATACCATGCGTCAACGTTTTCAGATGCGCCATATAGCTCAAACACCTTTTCTACTTTCTTATGTTCATGGTTGGAGTTAATAATAATAAGTCACCCTGGTAGGTGAGTTCATAGCGCATCCGACTCACGAGCTGAGGGTCACGGGTTCAACGACCGTGCTGGTTGCAATTTTTTTCAAATGTAAATTCATTTGTATTCTAACCAGAACACGAACCCGAAATAATTGACAATTATTACTCGTAAAAAACTGTCAAAACAATCTTCATAGTGTAGAGATCCATATGCTTCGTTTCGGAACGGATATGATTAAAAGAAAAAAAATGTAAATATGTATGCACAAGGATGCAATGCGTCATATATAGTCATCCGATACGCCATAGGTTGGCCACCCTTGGGCTAGTGGATAAAATGTACGTCTAGCAAGCGGAGGTCGCGGGTTCAAGGCCCGTGGTGGTTCTAATTTTTTTCAAATGTTCATTCATCTGTACTGTAGCTAGGACACGAATCCGAAACGGTTGAGCTAATAATTGATAGTTATAAAAAAATCTGTGAAATCAATCTTCATATTGTGGAGATCCATATGCTTCGTTTCAGAGCGGATACGGTTAAAAGAGATAAAATGTATATTGATCTTTAATCAAAAAATATAAAATATGTGTTCTTTCAAATACCGATATTTATTCACGGTTCTCGGCTTCATGTTGGGATGGACAATGCAGCGTTGAAACAGTGGGACGTTGGTCCGATTTCAATCTGATTTATACACCCGAGTCAAATATGTTTATTTCATTGACATAACATCAATACTGTTGTATTTTTTTCAACGTGGAGTCAAAGAAATCGAGGTCCACTTTTTTCAACCACTGCCGCCTTCATATTTTGCTGCATATCTTTACATGACCGCACGCACGAGTGACTGTATTGTTGATTGATTTTCAAACGGAAAATAATATTATTTATTGCTTTAAGAAACAGATATTTTTTCTTTTCATGAAAATCCCAATTCAATAAGTTCTGTTAACTACAGTATATCTTGGGGCAGCTAACATAACACATAAGAAATTATAGTTGACCTGGCACTGATTGTAAGAAATAAATTTAGTATTCACAGTTTAATTAACGTACACATTTTCAATTGGTAAAGATATAAACTTACTCTTATATTGCAAATATATAATAAATTTGTTTTGGCTGACCGTGGTGATAGCCAGTGGCGCATCAAATTAAAAAAATGAAGGGTTTTTAGCTTCCAGTCGTATTGTTTGAATGAAATAAATATATGTCTTTATCGTATTAGTTCACGTAATCGTATACAGGATAGAAATGTTATAAAACCTCATGCGGACGTCTAGTAAACGGTTGATGGGATATAAAAAGGTACCCAACCTTTTTGAGGCTAGGAGGTACTTTTAATTTTAATTTTCATGGCGATCAACTTCAAACAAGATTCGTATAAGATTTTTTGTTGTAGCTAATTTTTTAGATATTCAAATTAAAAAGTATTTATTTTAAAAGACAAAATATCGCCAAGTTTCTTAAAATAAACCGCTTCATTAACAAATAATCACGAATCAACCACGAAATATTATTATTTTTTATCCATGGCAGTGAATGATAATTATTTTCAAAATACACAATCTTATTTGGGATCGACTAAATGTTACTTTATGATCGACCGGTTGGAAACTCTTGGGATATACTTAAAATATCTCGGTCAAGTCATATCATACATTGTCATACAGTGGGTTTCGGGGTAAAGTAAAAATATACTTGATTAAAATATGTATTTCAATTTGTACATAAACTTTAAAATATTACTTAATATACATAATAAAACGAATATCCAATGCTTAATTAGTTTTAAAAGAGATTATACGTAGAAGATTAAAGGATTTAAGCGAAATAAAGGATTTAATAAGTTTAATGACTTTTTCTTGTCGTTGAGATTAAAGTTGTTCCATTTTCTTTTCTCTTTTTATGCAAAATAAAACAATTTTTTTAAATATACTAAAGTAAGAACAACAAACATTTTTAGTATCTCGTAAAATATCGACCCTGTTTAGACAAAAGGGCTTTTATTTGAGAATCACAATGTATGCAACTAAATACACGTTTTATCAAAATGAATTAAGCCGAAAATGCCGAACTATTAACGAAAGTCAGCATTAGATTTTGAAAAAAAACGACCTACTAAGTTTGTGTGAAATGAAAAAACCATTAACCTCAATTTTAATGATTTTCCTTTAATAACTTTTAATATCATCAGATCAGGAAAATAAAACACCAATTTATTGGTCATCATGCACATAGAGTATGTGTTAATGTGACTTTAATTAAAATTTGTTAAAAAACGTTTTTGGTGTCACCTGTAAAATTTGTTGTGTGATGGTTAATCCCTTTTGCCTAAACACAGTCAATATGTTTAATTTTTAACTTAAAAACCTGTTGCATGCGTGTTAACCAAAGCTCTTAAATTCTCCATTTTTAAAAAAATGTACGTACTGGTGTGCCGAGGATAACTCCCAGGATAGCCGCAGGGTATATAATAATTTGATAGCTATCTCTGACCTTAATTAAAGGTGTCAATACACGATCACAATGAACTTTGTATGAATATGTGTCGAAGGCTGCATTCTACAATTGATAATAAAGACATAATGTATTTTGGACTATTCGTACTTTTCAATATTGTTAACAAATGTAGTCGTATTTATAATGCCACTGTTCACTTTTGAGAAACTGTGAGAGACCAAACTGGTATAATATTACTATGTTAGTATGCTTTAACCTTTTCTGTGCCAGACATAGAATCAGAATTCAGCAAGCTGTGAGCTTTTAAGCAAAGATAGAACTCTAAAAGTTTTTTTAAAGTGTGTTAAATGTTTCTTTTTCAAATGACTTTGTTTTTAATGATCATATTATAGTCATATCTCTGCGCTTTCATATTTAAAATCCTCCTAAATTTTCAAATTTGTCTAGCAAACTACGTTTGAAATTATGCGAGTTAACTCGTTTCTGTCACTTAATCAGTTAAAGCGACGTTAAAATATAAAAATAATAGAATAATTCGAGGGTTTAAAGTCAATGAACGTTTTCTACAAAAATGCATTTTTTTAAATTTATGATAATATTATTTAACGTCCATGGTTACATAATTGTCAAACAACGGTATATCAATCTTTTCTATTTTTTTCTTAAATTGTAAAGTTGAACGCTAATTGGATAAACTTATTTAATATCGAAAGGCTATATAAGCTGTTAAAGTTCTTGTTACAAGAAAAAACGAAATTATTAAATAATAACAAATTATAAAATTTAAATATCAGGTTTTAAATAAACATCTTCTTTCTTTAGTTTCAAGAAAATAAAAAAACGTATTTTGGCTCTCTTGTAAAGTTGCACTTTTGTAGATAGCGTTCTTTGACTTTAAGCCTTCTAATTATGAAATACATAAGCTAGACCAATAGAGGTATGGTCAATGTGATAGAAAGACTAGCTAAACAGCTGTATGCCGGATAAGAGCATAAAATTATAATACAACAGATGTAAAATAAGAAATAAGTTATTCGGTGTTCGATTGAAATGTCAGGTGGTGGAATTGAATTTGGTGGGTGTTTATATATTTTGAATAATGATATAGCATTTCAAGGTTGAAGTATTGGAAGTAGTAAATAGTTCATATAACTAACTTCTCTTTTCGACTATGCTTGGTGGAATTATATTCTCAACTATTTCAATCGAAACTAATATTTCATTGGGGAAGCTCGTTGTCCGGTTGAGATTTTTCAATATATTATTCAATTTTGATATTCAGTCGTTTCTCATAGGATTAAAAATAAATCGAATTCGAAATTTTTGTAAGATACAATTGGTTGTAATTAAGCAGAAACCATCCAACCCTCATTTTTGCAATATTGAGATTTTCACATATTCAAGTTAGTTTAAGCTGAAACTTCAATTTATTAAAGACATCCAACCCCAATAAACATTCACAAAATGGTACTATGGTAATTTTTTCTAACCCACATCTACGTAATTCCTTATAAAAAAACTTGTTTAAACCATTCAAGTGGTTTGAGCGCTTTCAGTCATTTTCACATTGAAATAATTGCCATACAAATAAATTTGTAGAGTGCGAGTGATGCATAAAACCGCTATTATATAAAGCATGTTTTTTGTTCGTATATCATATTGTATGTATCTATAGTTGATTAAATATTAATATTTTTGTGAATACAACTTGTCATTTTGATTGTATCTTCTATTTTGCATAATTATACAGTGAATTCCATAGTAGTGTTTTATTATTAAATTAGATAATACTATAAGAACACCCTGATCATCATTATTTATTGTGTTTTTCAAAGGTATTAAATTCACATAACATTCACATCCTTTTCAATTTTGCAGAAACCATCTAACCCTAACAATTCCGTACTGTAGCTTTATTAAAATATTTTTGAAACGTTTGACAATGCCAAATTAAGTAGCATTATTTTAATTGACCTCTTCGAAAAATATATTGAAATATTATTAAATGATAGCCTTTTGAGATTTTTTACTGCGTCCAACATTTTCAACGCGTTTTGCTTAGTTTGATAGTTTTAGGGTTGGCTGACTTCTGCTTAACTACGTCCAATTTTTATCCCATTAATGTTGCTGATATACAATTTAATAAATTTAAAAGCATCGCCCTGTGTGTGGACAGTTTATTTTTTAAAAGCTTCTCTGAACAAAATGAGCTCTGTGAGCGATGTGTTTCGCTCGCCCATAAAGTTACCTTATCTGATATTACTTGTTGTCAGTTATGCAAATTTATACAAGTAAAATGTTTTAGTGCAACAAAAAACAACAAGTTTTCCGCAACACAGCACCGCATATTTTACGCGCGAATTCGCAACACACCTTGGGGACAGCACAGTATGGTGAATATTTACGTATTTTACGAAACGTCTAGAACGGGTGTTTGTTTATGTATTGTTTTTATTTATGAGTTGGTATTTTAGATTTGCAATCAAAATTAAATAAATGAAACTTTTTCTCTATATTTCTTTTCAGGTAATTAAATATGCTCAACAGATGTACCTATTTATTATTTATAAGCGATTATATAACATATTTTTTGTGAAAACATGAAATTTAATTAAAACTGAAGGCTACAACCGCATTAATGGACTACTCACCAATTTTAAGTTGTGTGTATATACAAGTTATTCCAACAATTGCTTAATCCACCATCACCCGCCACGTCTTTACACCCTTTCGAGCGTATACTGTAGCATTACGAACGTGAAGCGCCCTGCAAGAAAGTTCCTTGAGTGTTTCAGGAAGAACTTCCCAAGACATTGTTGTAAGTATACTAGAGTGTGCAAAAAATTCCTACTGTCTTCATAAGTTACCTACTCGATAGAGCTGATGGGAGCTCACCGTATGATGCCGCAATTTTTTTAAAAGCTAAAAAGTTATCCTTTGTGGAAACCATGTCGATAAGAGGACCGGTCCCACCGAGGGTCGAACTGGTTTGAGTAGCTCTTTCCTTTCAACCGACATATGGCGACACTCCCAGAGGATGTGATTAGCATCCTCCGTTTTGCCACATAAGCAATTGTCTCCAAAACTACCGTGTCCGGTTAAGAACTCAGTAGTCCAATGGCCTAGAATCAGTTTGGTTATCTCCATACGTCATCTAATTTTTAAATATCTTCGATTGTCTGTACTCTCATTTCTGATATAAAAAATATATTTATAAAAATTAACACGCAGTGTCTGACCCGCAGGTCGTAAGTTTGCCATCACTGCTCTAAACCTTTACGAACGTCTCGTAAAGTTAAATACTCCTCTTTTTCTGGAAGGGCCAAGTGCACATTGGAAAACCTTTTTTAACATCTAGCAGTGGTTCTCACATGAAATTTTCCCGTGGCCGCATAAGTTAGTGACATCAGCGGCCCCAAGAAACTGTCCCGTGGTCGCACAAGAAATGGGTGCGAGCAAGACGTTTTATTGATATTCTTACTATCTATACCTCCCGAGAAGATACCGCAAAAAAATTGAATGACAAAAGAATCGTATCAACTAATTTTTAAATATCCATAATTTTACCAGTTAAGTTGTGATTGTGAAGAAAATATAAATTCATGGCGCAAATGAGAACCATTGATTTAGATATTGTTACATATTCAAAATAGCATTTAAACCAGTGGCTTAAAGTGAAGGTGTTTTACATTAAAATACATATGTTTTTCAAACGTATGAAAGAACAAATTTCTAAATGTCTGAAAAACAAAAATGATTATTCTACTACATGTTCGATCGATTTTGTACAACAATATGAAAAAAAATGATTCTCGTTTTCAACGTAATATGATCAAGTTCCTGCAAATCACTGGTAGAAAAAAGTAACTATCGAAGCATTTTTATAAAATAAATACATGCAAGTTACTCGTACGCACGAGTAAATAAGCTTAATATAAAGAGTTTTTCTAAGTCATTTCATTCTTCATTATTCATTTGAACGGCACGTGCACTCCTTTTTTCCATTAGTGAGATTGGGCTAAGACGGAATAAAATGAGATGGAAGATTTTATTATTTTTTTAACCCGAGCGCTTACTCACTTGCATTTATTGACTTTTCTCGCACGTAGAGCCTTACAAGTGATACGAGATAAGGTATTATAACACTACTACTGATGCTATCTCTCAGTTCTTCATAATAAAAACACGTCTGCTACGTTTGAAGATTGGAAATGTTATTTATTACAATATATACGACTTAAATTTGTTTGAAACCTTTGTGGCTTTATACAGTAATACGTGTCGTATCACTTTGTGGATCATAATGATTGAATTATATCGCAATTGCAGACTATTCTCTTCATAACAATAATATTGTCATAATTCTAATACGAGTACCACTTTTTAGTTTACTTTGACGTAATTCGCGATGTTTCCAGAATATGTTTGATCCCTGTGTATCAGGGGTGGCCACACTTTTATTTCTAGGGGCGACTATTGATGGCAATCGACTGATATCGCTTGTAATTATTAAAACAAATAAAAATCAATTTTTTATTATTCAAATATGTATATGTATTTTGAAAACAGATATTTTATACATATAAAGAATAACGATACAAAAAATCCAATTAACGACATACTAATATGAGTATAATTATTTATTTCACTTTAAAAAAATACTAAACGTGCATGCGAGGAGACTGTGAGTGAGATAAGTAAAGTAAGAGAAGATATGGGAACTAGCGAATTTTAAGAGCAGGAACGTCGAGTAGTTTTGATTTGTTTGATCAAAAATAGTACAATTTAGGTACGCGATCGGCTGGTAGATCGCGATTGACTTTCTGGCCATCCTTGATGTAGAATATGTTTGTATTCACTTCTTGCACAAAATGAATTATTGCTACTAAATGGCATGATTTTCCTTCACTTGTCGAACGTGTAATTTTGTTAGTATATTGTAAGTTAATATTTTATATTTTAAAATGAGTTCAATCATAGATTTTCATAAAAATCTATCTTACTAAATGTATTTCGTAATACATATGATGTAAATATTGACTAACTTTTTTTGTATGTGAGGGTATGTGGCTACTATTCCTGGCTTTACCCAACCAATTGTCTCTTAAGTATGATTAATTATAGTTGTAGTTTAAAATTTGAAAATAATATGTATTTAGCTCTGAATTTTTTTTGACTCATCCGTGGTTAATATGAATCTGTGTGTCCCCAATAAATATCTTTACGGTAGGTTTGGCGATAAAAACGTTGACTGAAATTAATGGTATCATGACGGGTATCAAGACATACACTGTTTAATAACGTATAATTTTGTATACTTAGATTTAAACTATCGTCAAGTACGAGTATATAGTATTCACTGTATAGAGACTTAATTATAATAACTTGGCAACTTTTTTTATTGTATACATCTCTTAACACGAATAAATATGTCAGTCGTTTTAGTTTTGTTATAACCGCTTTATACAGTTTTTATATTTATTTAATAATTTTAGATTTAATTATTTACACTAATACTAAGTAGATACTACTCTAGCGTGAGTGACTTGTGATTTGTATAATACACAAATTATATGTCGACAGTAGTACATTATTAAAATTAAATGATGTAAATATCATAACGATTTACTTTGCCGTTGTAATTTAAGCATTTTAAAGTATAAAGTACTATTTACCCTAAGATGAAAGTGTTCAGTAATCTACATATCTTCTCTGTATTCTTTCCATTAGCAAATGAGTTTCGATCATCAACATACCTAGACGATAGAAGATTTAAATCTTTGGAATGATGCGTGTGCAATTTTTCTCAAACGTTTTTGTTTTTCTATCATTCCGATTCTTTGGAACTTAGACAAACCCTATCCTTACGCACACATAGCTGGCTCGTCTTGAGGGGGAAGTGGATGAGAAATTTTATTCTCATTCGACTGGTGGATAAATGACTCATCTTTCTCTATTTTAGTCTATATTGGATTATCACTATCCATGTGAACACGTTGATTGAAAAAGTTGCATGTGAGACTTCGTAAGGTAGCGTGATTCTTTACGATAGAGCAGCACTGTCAGCAACGTTCCCCTTAATTTTTCATTGTGTGTGTGGCCCATCAATTTATATCTACAAGGAAAAAAAGAGGCGGGTGCGCAAATATGCATATTCATACATAGATAAAATTAATTAGTCAACATAATGTGCCCAGAAATCATAAATTGTATAATTCGTGGAGACTTTATTCGAAATACGTAACATAATACGAGTAAGTAGTTAGTGTTTCCATGTTCCAAATACATCTTAAAGAACCTGAGATCCCATCATAAAATATATAATTGCCTAAAAAAAAATATGGTTACAAGTTCCTTTCTTCGAGATGTATGCAACAGATGGAAACATGTGTGCGAATATTTTTTAACAGATGTGCGGACGCACACGCGCACACCTTAGAGGGAACGTTGACTGTCAGTATGCAAGCGTTGAATAGGCGGCATTCGGTTTTGAATGATTAAAGCTGTGATTCTCAGATATTGCGCATGGAGTTAAAGTTTGCTCCAGCAAGTCCCATTTGGATAGGAGCTCTGTGAATGAAAATTTTATGGTAAAAAAATAAGCATGCATTTCCAGTCTTAGTCATTATATTCATTTTTAGATCGAACACATATTTATCAGTAGCAAGAGATAAAAAATGAATAAAGGTAACCGTCTAGAAACGGGTTGAATCGGTCAATGTTTTTTTAAAGTCAAAAGTATTAAGCTTCTTCCGTGACGTCATGGTAATAAAGAAATCACTACCTAAGGTGTATGTTTGCTTAAAACCATCATAAGTATGCATTGAAATAGGGTTTAAGTTATTTTCACCATTTCGCATCTAAGTGTAAAGCATTTACAATATTGTACAGTAACTAAATCCTATTCATACGATTACTACTCACTCGTATGTCGGTAACAGATGTATACTTTATTGACCCAAGCTTTGTTACAAGTATTTCCCGATGACATTTGGAGTGACCCTATAAAGTACTCGGTATAGTGAATGAATGAACCTGTTTTGCACGGTTTAGAGAATGATATCGCAAGGATTTTATGATGATAGTATCTAGGTCAGGAATGGCCAACTGAAATTATTTGATGGGCCAAATAAAATACTGCATGTTTTTGATGGGCTGCACATAAATATTTTAAAGCTTAATAATAATATGATATTTTTATACTAAAAATAAACAGCTTGTTTTGTAAATTATTTTAACATTTATTTTTTATTGTGTGATATTTTTTTAATGTCGACCGGTATTTTGGACTCTCGCCCATCCCAGTAGATTGGCTAAATTTTCACCAGTAAATCTGTTTTGACAATTCGATTTTACGTTTTTTAACTTTCAGAAAAATAATTGTCAGAGATATGTGGTGCCAAATGCAACTATAGTGAACACTTCTAGTTGCCTTAATTTTGGTAATTTAGTGCATTCATTGCAATATTTTATTGC
>JAPMAE010001895.1:1539-12023 GCA_036584705.1 Rhyacophila sp. 25_7 | reverse complement strand
CTGTGCAACCGTAATTAGAAAACTCACTTCTAGACAGGTTAAACCGTATATACTCACGAAACATTTAATAGTAGAAATAAATAAACAATGACTGATCATTTTGTCAACTTCAAGCTCAAAGATTGATTAATTCTTTTTAGCTGTTTTGTCATATTCATGACTACATGTTTTACAAGAAAAAATTTCCGAATACAATATTTAACACATTATAATTATACTCAGACCTCGTCATATGGATTCACAAAAAATGTTGTCTAATATAAATCCGTGTTATACGAGGTTTGAAGTTCATATAAAATTTGGGTGTACGTGCCAAAAAAATATCGAAGTATATTGTTTATTGTTTCCAATAAACAATATAAAACAACTAAGTTTCCTTAACAATTTAAAATATTTAGATAATATATATCATTTACCATCACTATCACTTAAAACCCTATTCATTTGACTTCTTTTCAAGATTAGTGGCTGGTTTTTATTATTAGAAGAAGAAGTAGTTTTTGGATTTAACCTGTAAAAACTGTGTAATAAACGATTGTCTGCTTTTAGCGTGTAAATTTTTATATATTTCATAGCACTTTTGTAATTCTCGCTTGAATTTCAAACTTCTTTATATTATAAGATCATTTTCTATAGAAAAAAAGTTCTTAACCCCAAACCTTCATTTGTTTTGTTTAATTTGAAACTTGTAGCTGCTTTGCTGCAACTGCTTTCTGAGTCATTAATACGTTTATTTCATATTACTAACAGTACGTTTATCCAATTTCGATTACCTTTTCTACGTTAACGGAGCTTCCAATATTTTGAATATTCATGTCATCAAATCTTTCTCCACGATACCACGATAAATATTAAATGTCTGTTCGTATTCATCTTCTATTAGTGGTACAACATTTACTCCAGTGACTACTTCTGGTCAAAAATCAGACATTTTAATTAGTTGTTTTTTTTCTTTTACCGTTTTATACACGAACATGTCACAATTCATCAATCATAATATATCTAAACCGTGTTGTAGAAATACAGTGTTTGTTATACGAGGTTGGGGTGTATTACTAAAGTAAATGAAATACATTTCGAACGTGCGAGTAGTTTATTGAATCATTCTAGTATTCAATAAAAAACTGACCGAATTCGATATTATTGATACAGACATAATATTAATGACCTGTCGTTGATATGTAACATTTAGGAAAATCTTGAATTATACGCTGTAAGTACAGTACGGTGATGAAATGAAACGTTGCGAATTGCTTATAATAAAACATGTTTTTGTAAATAAACAATTCGTGGTGAGTGTGAAAGATATCTATCAAAATATCAAATAATCGATTTATTATTGCTGCTATATACTTTTGGCATTCAAATTTGTATTTATTTATTTTTATGTTTTCTTTCTACGTTTCCCGAACGTCCAAAAGAATGAATTAAAACTTTTTATTAAAAATTTACTTTAATACATGAAAAAATATTTACAATAATTAATACCAGCGGTTTAATCAAACTTTCAAGACGCATGTTTTAAAATAGATTTTGTGTTTATACACATGTAGAGGTGGGAAAAATCTAACAATTAAAAATCTCCATGAGCTGATAAATTTTAGGAGAAATATTAATTAACCTGTCCAGGATAATGGGCGCGCATAGCGTCCGCTTAAAATTTGTTTTGAAGAAGTATATACATATATTTATGTCAAGCACCAAGCAATAAAATACTCGTAAATTATATTATTTATGCATCAAATAAACATTACATAACAACATTATTTTATACTTTGAATAAAATTCAAAATGTAAAGTTAGATTACTGAAAAAACTTTCACCCACTTGTTAATCATCATTAAAAAAACTCACTTCTAGAGAAAAAAAAATTAAAGTTTGTTTACTATAATGTAAAAATACATTAACAACAGTATTCTTAATCCTTCTAAAAACATGCGTCAAAGTTAAATATAACACATTTTAATATCTAGCATTGCTTTTTGTACCTCAGTGGACAGCGCATCCGACTAAATATATAAATCCAAAGATTCTACATATTTTAATTTTGTGGCTTGTGATATTTTAATTTCAATTTTTTTTTTTATTTATAGTTGTATCCAGGATATGACCTATAATTGAAGTGATAATTAATAACTTTTCAAAATAAAAAATCTTCACTCTATCGGATCCCATATGGTTTTTATTGTAATGGTTATGGAATAAAAAAATCAGTGTCATACATATATGTTACGTTTATAAAAACATTACAGTACTGATACATTATCTAAACTAGTTTTTAAAGTAGTTAGGATACTATGTTTTAGTTGAATTGCTATATAAATAAGAAAAAAACTAGATTTTAAATGATATTACAACAATAACAAAGTTTTTTTCATTTCAAGCTTAATACTGGTTATATCTTTTCATAATAAAGAAGTAACGAAAGCTTCAGTATCCAACTTTTTATTATTGAAGTGCCGATGGAAAAGTGAACATTTTTGTATAACGTAGATATTAAATAAGTTATTTTGCAAATTATTCTTGTTTTAGATAAACCAAATTTTACTATGAGGAACCATTTTTACGACCTTACTAATTACACTATAACAAGATTTAACATTTATAATACATATTCATTCAAAGATCCATTGCCATATTCAACACAAATGTTTATATTTGTTTTCTATATAAAAATAAATTAAGTTACATTCGACTAGTTTAGTATTTTTTTAGTATAATATCTGGCGTAGAAGTAGGTTAGAAGCTTTTGTGTAAAGCTCTTCGGACGTCAAGCGGTCAGAGGCAGGCGTGGGGGCGGAAACATTCGAATCGCCAAGCTTAATATGGCAAGACAACTTCTGGCCGTCGGGTCAGAAGTTGATAGAGATGTGCATGTCATATTTTGAAATACTCGATCATTTTAATTCTACAATGAAAATTGTATTATGATATTGTCTATTGAAAGTTCATATATAACTCTATGATGAAATATACGGACTTTTACATTCATTTGTTTTTTACAAGAAATGATTATTATCAGCTCAACCAATTTTATTCATTTCTTTACTAAAAAAACAAATAAATAACAATATTAATATTTTTTGAACATCTACAGATTTCAACTCATTACTCACAATCTAACAATCAGACAATTTGTACGCTGTGACACCGTGGCTGACGATAAGGACAAAAATATATATGGAGTTACAATTCGAAATGGTCAGTATATGCAGCGATGGTAACGCTATTAATTTGATACTTAATCTACTAGTGATTGTCCAAATATATGAAACTTAATACGCTTACTAAATTTTGAATATGTGACTAAAAGATGGAAATTTCTGTTTTTATCATAGGAAAGTTGAGCGGGGGATAGCTACTAAAAATATCTATGGGAATAATTTATAGAACACGATTTCCCTGTTAGCCACCTCTTTGATATACAATAATACCATTATTTTTTACGTTATAATTTTTTTTATTATTTACATACGTATCTTGTTATTGACCGTTTACTTGGTAGATTGTAAAATCTTGCTTAAATAGTCAAAGGTAGGTTTGCACTGCTAGAGAAAATGGCAACTGATATTTACATTAAGGTAATACAGGTATTGGATTATTTATGCCATATATTTGAAGTTACAAAAAGACCTTTACTTATATGATTTTTTTTATATATTTCAATAGAAATTAAGCTCTAATTAAATATATTTTTATGTTCTGTTTTCCATTTATATTATAATAATCAACTTTTAAAAATATCACTTTATGTTACTTGCTGAAAATAATATTGTAATTTAGTGTATTGAAGTTGTTTTTTCTTCTTCTTATTAAATCACATATTCTCCATCATCAGACAGATATATTATAAACATGAAAACCAACATTAAAAGTAAATAGATAGATTTATCAACAGACGATCAAAAAATTGAATTAGTAATAATTATTGATTGGCTTAGTTTTAGTAGTAGTAATTTAACTATGACTATTAATTGCTACAGCCGTCTAGAGCAATGTTTCCCAAACTATGTTCCGCGGAACACCATTAATCCGCAGAACCTGAATAGGTGTTCCGCGACAATTTGGCAAGGTTTTATACGCTGCAACACATTTAAAGATATTCTACTCCACTCTTTTTACTAGTAATAATTACCCAATCTAATAAATAACCTAAGTATCCCGTTAAAATTTCCGGGTTTGCGAAGTGTTCCATTCCGGAAAAGTTTGGGAAACCCTGCTATAAAGTATTTATATATAAAAAATCTGTGTGTATTTATATTTTTATATAGTTCGACGAATATCTATAATACCATATTTTCATTGGGGTCAGACAACTAAAGGTATGTCATGTATCTGGAAGGTAAACTACACTATGTCAATTTTTAGCTAAATGAAATATCACTAAAGTTTAGTAAATCTTTCGACACTCTTTCTAGTGATATACTCAATAGTATTGTAATCCTATTAGAAAAGAATATAACGAAAGGAATATTACACTATGTTATATATTATCCGAGGTATGTTTCACCAAAAGGACTTTGAAGAGCCATAGTAGATAAGTGTCATTTTTGAAATAGTGTAGTTTCTCTCCCAGGTGCAGATATTAATATTGTAAATTCAATCTTTTTTAACAGCATAATATTCAAATTTTCACAACAAAAATTTTAATAAAACATATGCCGAAATTGTAATATATTCGTATTATTATTAACATAGTATTTTGGCTCTAATATATTCACATATCATTAATTAAGTAACTAAAGCTATTTTTCGTGTCAACCCATCTCTAACAATTACCAATACGTTACTAAGAGAAAGCGAAAACCGCGGCCCGGATAATAATATTACATTTACAAAACCTCGTCACTGAATAGTTATGCTATTAAAAGAAAACTTTTAATTACGAGAACTCCGTACCTTATATAATATTTCAGTGTTTGTTTTATTTTTATTAATCGGTTTATTGAACCAAATGTTTAAAACATAATTATGTGTATTGATTAAAATTACAATTATTTTCACAATACTGCGTAAGTTTTCGACACTCAAAATTTTATATTTAACGATACGTTTTTCAGTAATACATATTAAAAACAATTTAATTTTGTACCAATAAGAATGTACAGTCAATTTTTTGGTTATCTAAGATTTTCTGAATTTTCGAATATATACGAGGTTTCTCTCACCTCAATATATCTTTCTCATTGAATATTCATGTTCTAGATACAAATAATAATTTATTATTAAAAACAGCAAAACGTAGTTTTTCAACCTGTATAAATTTGAAAAATATACCCTGTTAAATTGAAAAACATTTTATTCATGTCGATTTCTGCAACAAGTTATTTTTAATAAATACAAACAAATGATTAGAGTTGATGAGTTAATTGAACGATAGTTTACTACTTTATTGGGTTTTTGAAGTAAAGTGTTTAATAAAAAAAATACATAATACCGACATAATTTCACTTTAGCAAAGTTGTCGCTCTCGCGGATGAGTGGATAGTGCATCCGACTTTCGAGCCAAGAGCCTAAAGTTCAAATTCTTTGTTCAAATTAACAAACATTTCACATGTTTTTATGTGCATTTGAAACCAGGATATTAAACAAATTTGTTGAGCTAATAAATCACAATTATTACCCGTAAAATGATATCTCAAAACAATCTTTGTAGAGATTTATATGCTTGGTTTCAGAGTGAATTTGTTTTAAAGAAGAAAAAAATGTGACACCATAAAAATACTTCATAATACTGAAATTAAGTTGTTTCAAAATTAGAAGAAATTTTACATAAATACGAGTAGTATAGGTGTTTTCTCATACCAAATCGTATTTAAGAACACAAATATTATTGACATGTACTGGACTTATGTACATACTAAAAAAATGAATGACGAAATAATCACAAAATATATTCATTTTCGTATAAACTTGTCATGTAATTCCACACAAAAAAATATTACACTGAAATCTTTACAGAGTTTTATTTACCCTTTCAATAAAAAACTAAAAACTTATAATCTCTTGGAACATTTAACTAAGTTAGTACTAAATTAGTCTAACTTAGTCCTAGTTCAAAATGATGAAATATTTTTAAAGTCAAATAAATAAAAAAAATAGCTGATTTTTCTATATATTTAATTCCGTATTTGAGAGGGTAACTATACTACGTTAAAGATGCCACTTTTTCACTATGTTTGGTCAGCAGTATTTTTTTTCGTTTTGCTATAACATGGTGTAATATTCTTTTAGTTGTATTCTTTTCAAGGAAGACTGTAACATAATTAAGTATATTACTAGAAAGAACGTCGCAAGATATACTACACTATATCAATTTTTGCCAAAAATTGACATAGTGTAATTTACTTCCCAAGTACAGAATTGTAAACTTGAATTTATAAATATGGTATGAAAAAAAATAATATCACAGCTGTCTTCAAAATTTTGATGCGTTCATCCGTCTATCCCTAGCTAGCCATCTGGTCTAATGACATAATAACACATATTATTATTTCATATTCTCATGCTCCCTCATCATTCGCATGACGATCTTCGTACTCTCAGTGTGACTCTTATCTTATTAATAACTTTTATAAATCGCATACGTGCTTCCAGCACGGCGGCAAGCGATATCTTTGAAGTAGATTAAGAAAATTTACATTTTTGTGGCATCTTGCACACGTCTGATGACAAATGTCGTGATATTTCAAATACATTCACAAATCATCAAAACCACTGAACGTATGCTATGAAATTTGAAAGACTGAACTGTTGGTAATGAATAGTTATATGCAAAATCGGTATGCAGTCATACTATTTTACAATTATCAACGAACAACATTAAACACTTTTTTACGAGTATAATATATTTTCTATGTAATAATATATCTATGATCTTAAGTAACAACTACATAAGTAAAAATACAACACTTTTAGTAGAGTTCTTTTTGTGAGCATCTTTTTTTTTAACGAAAGCTTTTCTTTGTAATTAATTTGTTTGTAGTTTATAGCGATTTTTAATTTAGTTTATAGAAACAGCGAAATGTTGAAACATAAAGAATGTATATTCAAACAAGATTTTTTGTTCATTTGGGTGGCATGAGATTATCGGCGGTTATGAGAATAATAAAAAAAAAACGCTTTTCATACATCAATTGACCTATGTATTTAGTGTCGTCCATTAACCACGCGATGTTTCTTCTTACGTTTTTTACCCTTCCTCTTCCATGTAACACAATGTAGACATTCAAATTGATCTCCCCCTTCTCTTAATGGTAACGTAATTTTTCACATTGATTAGGAATGAAATTTATGAGATTTCAAATAAAAAAGTGTTACGTAACAATAAAAATTAACTTTTTCCTTTGATCGTAATGTAGACGTTGGCGATCACCCCTTTCTCCTTCTCAGAAGAGTTGCGTGTCTTATGGATGGCCTTTGCATACACAAATCTGCAGAATCGTAGTTAAATAATAGTATAATTTATGTGGAAAAAAAATTGTTAAAATATTCCTGACAATGCAATAAATATAATTATTTATGTAAGTTTTTTTTTTGTTTAATCGACAAATAAAACGTAGAAATAAGACAAATGGAAGTCGCCCATATTTATTATAATAGTATCAAATTATCAGACTTTACATAACGATACCATTTTTGTGTTTAAAAATGCAAATTAATTGCATACAGCATACGATTCTATAAAAAGCGTAAACACAATACGCGAGCCGAAAATAAGTCTTTTTGACATGTGCGAAGAAAATATATCTGTGCCAAATACTTTTCAAATGACGCCTCGTCGGCTATTCCAGATTATTCACCTACTTTAGTCGAAACGAAGAGTGAAGATTTTCACTTTGATTTGATTTCAATTATCTAATCAATTATTTAACTAACAATATTTACAGATTATTAAAGCGCATGTGTTAGTTTACAGATACTTCTAGTAGAAATCGAAATTATATCGTGTTTTTTCATGTGGTTGAGGAAATAACACTCACATATAATATACGACAAATACAGGGTGCGGCAGAACCGATTGAATGGTTAGGAGAAGTTAATGCTCGAGCAATGGTAGGAGAAAGCAAGTGCAAGTGGTATCCTTATGTTTCGTCGATGACCCCATTTCAGTACCCAACATGGTTTAGACCAGAACACAACGGGGCTTTGATGTGTGTATGTATTTTGAAAACAACCGATCTGTGGTTGCAACGCAAAGAGCTTTATGGCAACGGTACAAAATTTCACACAACAATGCCGTTTCTAATTTTGTTCCGAGTTAGGCAGTTGGGGAAAACTGATAACACAATAAGAAGTATTTAAACATCACCCTCACACCTTAGTAAAACTAAGAGAGCGAATCATTGAAGAGGTTAACGCCATACGTGTGAACGAGCTGTACAAAACTTCCGAGATATGTGTTACTGCTAACGGCTATCATCTGAAGGACATTGTTTTCCACACTTAACAATTATAGACGATATTTACTGCTTGCTAACTACGAAATTTAAAAAAAATCTTTACATACCCTCATTACTTTTTTTATTTTATTTTTATATATATTACTCCTGAAAACTGGTTAATTGTTTTTTTCGCACCCTATACTAGTATTTTCCTACACTATCTTAACCAGATATTCTCAAATCACAGTCCGCGAGCCACAACCGATACGTCGGGTGAATACATTTGGTTTGCAAACGATATTTGTTAGTGTGTAAAAATATATATGTTTTTATGAGGCACTAAACATTGAAATTAAATAATTTTTAGTATATTATAAAATATTTAGAAAACATATCAATAAACGGTCCAAAACATAGCTTACACAATCGTTAACAAATTAATCATCCGTTTTTTTTTTTAATAATGTACCTCTCCTTGCAGTGGACATGCTCATAATATTTAGATCAACGTATATTTAAAATAGCTTTTCATTTGTCAATTGTAATTCACATATAATAATGTTAATTAACTAGTAATCTTTTAGAAGGAAATTGACATAAAATGACTATTTTCAATGTAGTGTTATTTTATTTTGTTACATTTTATTGGCTATAATATTCGTTATAATACACCCCTTAAGAATTTAATGCAATTCAGAATGTTTTCTCAGTATCGAGTAACTTCATTATCTATTCAATTTAATAGATATATTTCTATATTAAACAAACTATGACTTATTTCAAAAAATAAAGGTACAGATTAAACATTTATGAGCTTGGCACTTTTTCAAACGCTAAATGCATTTTGTAAATTCATTTATTGTAATCCAATATGTACTGAGATTATTATCAAATAAAAATATTTTGAATATATTGTACAGGTATGTAGCCTGTAATACTCATAACTAACACACGCGTAAGCTGATAATCAAGCTGATGATAAAATTGTAGAATAAAGCTTTAAAGCTTTGAAAGCTTAAGGAAAAATCTGAAAGTGTAACTATTATGTCTTCGTTGAAGTAAAATTAGTTATATATTTAGTAGATTTCTTTGCAAGTACTACTGTGATTTTCTTTCATTCGGTTAAAATATTATAAATATTTGAACATAATTTATCTATACTTGTAGATATAATTAAAACTGCCATCTTACTAGCGAATGATACAAAATTGATATTGTCATCATTTAATCTCTAAATATAAGAAATATTACCTGATTTACCAATTAAAATTATTTTTTTACATTATTTATAAATGACTTGAAAATGTTTCCAAAATATATTTCTTTATCTTCAATCAAGCTTTTCGTATACAAACATCGTATACAACTTTTCATTTTACCGGAAACAGTTTCACTCAAGACGTTTAATATTCATTACAGACTGTTTAAAAGCTCCGATTACGTTATTCCGCGAAACCTCTGCTACTTAAGCACAATCGCCTATAATATGCGTCAAGATGCGGCCTTTGGATGACTCACAGAAACTGCAGCCAAAAATAATTTACGCATTTCACAGAAAATTGCATTTTGTTATGACTTTTGAACAGTCGTACATATGAATAAATAGGGTTAGACGTCAACGATGGGTATTTAAATTTAATACGAAAAATCACAAAATGATTTAATTTTATTAAATAACTACATTTATTTAGTCAAATATATATTGTGAAAAAATCTATAATATATATTCACAGTTACTTTTTAATCAAGTATTGATATACATATAAAATATTTCTCAAGATAGAGTAATTCAATTCTTTTACATGAAAATTAGACAAAAAAAAATGCAAACGCGTATATTACAGAAATATTTTTGAAAACATGTTAATTGCATAAACATTCCAATACTCTTATTTGCAAAACTTCGATTATTTACTTTTTGACAGATGATTAAATTATATTTTATTTAATTTTTAATGTATGATTTACTTATGAAAAATACAAATCATATGCATATTAAACTTAATTACGCATTAAATGATAAGAACAATCATCATATATTTATATACTCGTACTTTCATAGTAATCATTATTTTCGTAATGGAACAATCTTCGAAAGAT
>JAPMAE010001894.1:0-10044 GCA_036584705.1 Rhyacophila sp. 25_7 | reverse complement strand
GATCTATCCACCATTGCCGTTTTGAATTTTTTTCACAAGTCTATTCTAAAAAAGATCAATTTATTGTCATTTATGTTATTGATTGTGTATTATCAACTAATCCAATAATAATACTGAAAAGTCTTTCAACCCGCCCTATCACATCAATATTCTTTATATATTATAAAAAAATAACATTTACAACTAATGCTTTATATGCTGATTAGTATTATTTTTAAACAAATATTGTTCTAAACACATTAGCTATATGAGGCATCCATCCAACTGGGTTGTAAATTCATTTCAGTGTTTTTGATATTTTTAATCAATTTAGTGCCTAAGTTAAGCAAGTGTTTTTTCAGTTTTTTTTTTTAAACGTATGCTAGAATCCAATGTGAATATTTTTGATGATTTTAAATTTGAAAGTGACTATAATATGATCATTAAAAACAAAATTATTATAAAGAAACATTCAATATATTTTTAAAAGAAATATTGAAGTTCTAAGTTTTGCTTAAAAATTCACAGCTCGCCGGTTTGTTCCATTATATCTGACACGGAAAAGGTTAATTAGTTATAATTTATATTTCCATAACAGGAATTGAGTGGGAAAAAAACAACAATCTAGCATCTAATCTGTTATAAGATTATTTATAGACTTTCTTTAATATCAATGTAGAATTCCACTAAAGTAGAACATTTAAATGGAACAATTTACAATTGATTTTAAATCATATTAAATACTATTCATTTTGGACAGTCAAAAAACAAACTTCCACCTCCTTTTAAAGTGAGGCTTTCATATAAGGTGTATTTTTGTATGAATATCTGAAATGATTAAATCATCTTCGTTCATACTTTCATTATTGATCATGGATTTTATGTTGTCTTTAAACGATATTTTCCATCCCTATAAGATAATGCACATTCACCTCATTACCCAAAATGGGACAATTTTTTTTGCATGTTGACTGGGTAAACGTAAAAATAATATTTGATTTGTGGGCTTATATTATAGAAATCAAACTGATTACAATTTATACTTTAATATCATCAATATTTCTAAAAATACTGAACATATACATTTATATATATATATTTAGTTTGTAGATTGATAAGTTCTACAGATATATCACTGTTGACATTGTTTTGTGTGCACAATGGTAGTTGTATGTGCATAACAGATGTCTTTCAACGCATTCACGTATCTTTGCCATCTAAATTTGTTATTTTTTTTAAATTACAGCCCAAATCGATGGTGGTGCCAGGTTTCATGGCATGATTAGTGAACACATGCTGTCTAATCCAGTATCTGTCCCAGAAGATAAAGCATTGCAAGGAGCGTGGGCCTCCGTCGCACCTATTCTTCAGAAAATACACTCTCCAAGAGCCGTAGAATCCATGGTTGTTCATCCTGTTCTCAAATATAAAGGCTTCATTGACTGTATCGCCATGTATCAGTAAGTTGACTGCTAAACAACAATATGTCGTTGTCATTTCATATTAATCTATTCGTCGTAACAGCCAAGGGTTCAATATAAATATTTTATGTTTACCCGCCAGTTTCCTCAACAATTAATATCAATCAGATTTAATAAGTCAAATCACATTTATACTTGATCCTAATGGTCGCCCTCATAGGTGAGTGGATAGTGGCATTCGACTCATGAGCCAAAGGTTAGGGGTTCGAGGCCCGTGCTTGTCGTAAATTTTACAAATGGTTATACATTTGTATTGTAGCCAGGACACGAACCTGAAACGGGTTAACTAACGGTTTCGGGTTAACCGTTGATTAAGCTTAACAACTATTACTCGTAAAATATGAATATTAAGAAAATCTTCATGCTATGTAGATCCCATATGCTCCATCTCGGAGCGTATATGGTATTTGAATAAATATATAAATAGATTTTTAATGAATTTTAAAAATTATCCAAACACTGTCTCTCTACTTCTATTTTCCGGACAAACCCACAAAAATACGATGCATTTGATTTTTAGCAATATGTTTGGTCTTCATTGTTTTATAATTGAATTTGTCAATCAAATTGCTTTTTATGAAACATTAAAATTAATTATAGATAATAAAAACACATAATGATTCATTCATAACATCATTGGAACAAAAACGGTATCAGAAATTGTGTTATCTGGGGTTATATTATTAAAACTTGACTTAATTGAATTAGTTGCATCAAATTATTAACGATATATATATTTTTTTATAAATAGAACTTTTATTCATGTTAAGTAATCTTATTTTTTACTATATTAAAATTATGTTATTATAAATGATCTAATTGGTTTGGTTTAAACCATCACGGACAATACACTACAGGTAATTGTCTAATACACCAATCTATCTAGACAAACTATCCAATAAACAAGTCGTAAGTTGATCTGGTCATAAGTCGGCTTATTTCCATACATATATAAATTACAGTGTGTGATGATATTAGAAGACTGTTTTCTATATTTTTGTTATAACCAGTATATCACCACTGTCATTTATCGGGTTGGGTTTCTTTATGGTTTCTATGGAGTATAGTTGTCTCTGGCACGCTTCTTCAAAGTCTCAAATAAACTTTTAACCTTTGTCTGCACAGTAAAAAGGGATAATAGTGTGCATTTTTTAATTTGATCCATCTAAATATGCAACAGTTTCTCCATTCTGTGAATAGGACCAATTTGTTGCTTGGTTATAACTGTCGACTGCATAGGTGCAAAACCAATCACAGCTTCACTAAGCATTTCTTTGTCCTTCAGAATTGTCAGCATGTTAGATTGTGACAACATCAAATCATTTGCAATGGCATTAACTATTTTTCCTCCTACGAACTGCTTAATTACCATAATTTTTGTTTCCAAATCAATAGCTTTTCTCTGCTTCTTGGCAGGTTGAGAAATTGACATTTTCCTTTTTGTAAACATCTTTGAAGGGCTTTAAAATGCCCATAATACAGAGACGATGCGCGTTTATTAGATAAAACCGCGGCTAATACTGACCGTGATGCGAACATGCACATAGTAATACAATTGTGCATGAACTGTTAGTGCCGGTGGACAGCCGATCGCGGACTGCGGTCATAAAGTCGAACAGCCGTGAGTTTACTACCTTTATTGAGAACAAATTTGATACACCCTCTTATCCATAGCAGTCTGTAGGTTAATTTTGTAGTTTTAAATTCTTTTTACGCATCGATAACCATATTATGTCTAAATTGAATGTTATATTGTTTCAGGGACAAGCCTACGTTGATTGAATGGAAGAAATCTGATAGACCGAAACATGTTCTTTCTGCAACTTACGATAATCCTGTTCAACTCGCTGCCTACTTCGGTGCCATCAGTCACGACTCCAACTACAAAGCGCTCAATGTTCGCGACGCGTTACTCGTCATAGCTTACACGGACGGCGCACCCGCAGACGTGTTCTTGTTGAATACGGATCACATGAGGCAACACTGGGCATCTTGGTTGACGCGCCTCGAACGTTACTGGACCGTCACAGATGCTAAAAATCCAGAAACAAACGAGAAAACTGGCAGCTCATCCACTGTAAATGAGTGATAAAAGCAGTAAAATAGTACGAGTTCTTGAATGTTAAACGAATGAAGAATTAGGGTGCTGATGTGATATGAGACGGGTAGCGCCAGTTATATGTAACACCTTACACAGCAATTTGTGAATTGTATCACTGGCTTTCTTATCGTTGATCAAAGTTTTATTTGGTTCATTTTCAGCTTCCCGTGCCTGACTGCTAAATTTATTATGACTCATAATGTCATTATTTTTGTATTATATTATGTACATGATATTTCAAAAAGGTTTGCCTTCACCCTCTATTTTTTATTACAACAGACAACTTCAATTGGGCTGCCTCTCTACTTTTACAGATGTATCTGAAAATTTATTATGAAGGTTCTTTCAACGATATAGTGAAATATTACCTACTTACCTTACTTCTTTATAACGAATTCTGAAGCAATTAATAATTGCATTATAGTGAATTTTTTTGTAGGACCGGATGAAACGTTCTTACAGATTGAATGAAACAATCTCATTTTAACTATGTAAGCGTTTCAATATGACGTGATTAATGAGTATGTTCAACACTTGTATATATTTTCAATACTCGTGTAAAATCGAAAGACAACTTTGTATGTCTTCTCCACTCTATATAATGAAATTTAGTATCACAACATATGTTTTATCATCCTGTGAGTTTCACTATAATGGAATTTAACCTGTATTTGTATTGAGTTCTAAAAATGTTTTTTTCATCAGTTCAACCATATATATTTTTATTGTAGTTGTCTTGAACCCTTCGTTGAATTGTGGTCCAAGTTACACAGAATTAAAATAAAACATATTTACAAAAAATGTCTCATAGAATTGACGCACTGACAAATAATCTCTGCTCCAAAATCATTTCTCACTACAATGCGCATCAAAAATATTTTCGTTACAGTTAAAGGGTTATTGTCATGACTTGTAGAAGTCTTGTGAAATTTCTTTTCTCATTCAAGTACTTAAAAATCTTGTTTCGATTAGTATAAGTAAATTGAAGTTCTGAAATATGTATTGTTAATTATTTTAAGCAATCTCGAATGAAGATGATTATCACGTCTATTTGTTCATCTGACATGTAATCTTGATGTAGTTTATTTTCTTGTAATATTGAAACATTTTATTCTGCATTATCTTTACTATTCATCTACTCTTTATGTGTTCTCTAATCAACAGTATACTCATTATCGATATAATTACATGAATATTGCAAAAATCTTATTTCTTCATCAAATATTATTACAGAATTCATCTCACATGAAGGAGTCTAATACTTTTGTTTTATATTTTTAATGCTATATTTTGCCCGCATTACTCTTGAATTTATTTTAGATTAAAAATAATGTCGTCGGAAAGTGTCTTAATAAGAAAATGAATGTATATTAAAATATTATACTGGAGTGTTAATTAATTGTACTCGGCACATTTATCATATGTGCAAATGTGTCATTTTTATTAAAAAAATAATATTTATGTGTGTAACATTAACATGTTGACTGAAAAATCTCATTAATTCAAGGATTCATTTTACCTAACATTTGAAACTCGGAAATTGTTAAGTCATAATTATTTTCTCTTTATTTACAATAAACAATGCAAGTACTTTTTCATGATACTAAATAAAATTACATTTGTTCCGTAATAATTGTAGTTTCAAAGTTCAATGAATTTTGAATTAACAAGGATTTACATGACTTCGTATAAAAGAAGATAAGGTGTCAATATTTCCTTATGATAATTTAATTTTCCAATAAGGGTTTATCTTGTTCTTTATAATTTTAGAACCTTGTTTTTGTTTTGATTTCATCACTTAATGATTCAGACGTACTCATTCAAGTACCATTCGGCTTCGGGTCACATGGGTCCAACAACAAAAATATATGTTTTGATTTAAACCAGGTTTTTCAGGTTACAAAAGCTATATATTATAGCTGTTGATAAGTCATGAATAATTGACTCACTGGTTTCACATCTAAATCCCTAAATGCGTTTATTTCATAAATATGTTTTTGCTGATTGGCTTCTGTGTACCTAAATATATATTTCTATTCTTTGCATTATTTTTTCTTAGATTTAAAATTGCCGGAAATGTCATTTGAAATTTTCTTATTCAACAAATTTAAGATTGTTGATAGTTTTATTTAGTAAAAAAAGTTTTGGCTCTTATGTTTAGATTAATATGTCTTTTTCTTTCATAAATATATTTTAAATACAATATTGTAGTAGCATATTGAAAACATTTGTGTTTTGAGATAGAAGGAATTAGAATCGTTTTTTTCATATTTCATATTGATATTACAAACCTCACTGTATTTCACATTAGCTCAATATTTTATAATACAATAATCTAAATAGAAAAAAATCTCTTGTGTATAAAAAATAATTTAAGTTTGTTTTAGTGTTACTTTTTTACGTTTTGTAAATATTGGCCTTATTGTCAGCCTGCTTTAGCAATGTATTATGCAGATTCCAATCTTAGACATTTGAAAAACGATCTTTCGAAAGTTTCGATGCTTCCAAATTATCATTTTGTCAAATGCAAATAAAAAGTCATGTCTGGGAGCGAGCACATTACCGATTTCTATATATCAATAATAAATCCAAAGAATTACTGGTTTGCATGGAGTCTGTATATTTACATATTTTATACTACGAGAAATATATCTCATTCATCTTACAGCGTACAATTTCTTGGCTATTTAACTTAGAGCTCTGTAAATTTGTTGGCATAGCTTAATATAAAGTGTACTTTTAGTTTTTTCACTTGGCTTCTATATGATATGGCATCTATAAAAAAACTATCAATACAATTTAGACAAACTGAAAAATGTTCAGAGTTATAAAAAACTAGTTACTTCCAGGAGAAATGGTTAATCTCATAGCTATTATAAAAGGTTTACAACACAGTTTTATACATTTATAGGAAAGTGGCACATTTTTACAGTGAAGTACGTGATGGACTTTTTATGTTTTCTTCTTTAGTAGACCAGTGTATTTTTTTTTTCATTTGACCATTATTAATGTACAATAACTTTGTTTGATAAATATTGTCGTAGAAATCTGACAATGTTACCAAGCTTAAATTTGCAAAACCTACAGGCTTTCAATGAAGTGACAGACTTTTTCGTTGCCATATTTAATGCCAATGAAGATCAGCTGAAAAGTATAATATTTGGAATATTTATCTCTTCACTCGGACCATTGTTTTTTTTTTCAATTTCAGTAATAATAAAGAAATCCTTTTAAACATTATATATCATCTGTAAACTATTGACTAACAAAATGACAGCCACTTATGGTTTTATCAATTTTATTATTGTATAGAATTAGTTGATATTTGCTTTTCCTAAGATATAACAAAAGACTGCTTTCCTCCATTATATAGTCAATTAATGTCGATTTTACTAGTCTATAATGATACAATATATGATTTTTCATAGCCAAGTATTACAAGCCCTTTTTCTTTAGAGCAGTATGTTATTTTTAGTTTATTTTTGTTTTACGACAAATTTATCTCAATCATCTATGTTATGTTGTGTATGCTACAGGTTGCTTTTATTTTTTACTCAGATTAAACATGTTCATAACCTACATGTGTTTTTTATTTATTGTTTCACATTACACTACTCTCTACCACACCTGTTTTGTTACTCAAGCAAAATGATGAAATTTTAGCACATTTTAGAGCAACAAAGTGTATCAAACTCATGTATGACAATTATTTGTTCCACTATACTTAAAACTTTGCTTTGCATGGCATTTTATGAAGTATACTATTTAAAATAATTTTAACAGAACAACGCGAAACAACTACACTCAAAATATCTTAGTCTTAAACGAATCTCACTATAATGAATTCCGGTGTAGTAAAAGTTGCGATGGAATATTTTTCTTATATAAAACGAGACAAAACACAAAAAATGAACTTGTCCTAACTAAGTGAACATTTTAATATTTATATGGCTACTTAATTTTCTCGACCATCAATCCTTTGTGTAGAGAGCCATTATATTGAAATAATAACACAGTTTTTGCACTTCCACAATATATTTAAAATAAACTTTTCAATACCGAATTCATCTATTACAACAGTTGAAGTATATACGAGTATCTTGTTTATAATATTTTTCCCTTCTAATAACTTATTGCAAGTATTGAGAGTCTGTTAGTAAATTAAAAAATCTAAAATGATAACGCCCAATCGACCCAAGACCGTTTTAATCCAAAATGACATTTAAGAAGGCTTACTTTAATATTTATTATATTTTTTCTAAGGGAAACATTCTTATGCTAACAGCGCCTAGGTGTGAAAAGGCAAGTGATCGTGAGAAAACTTCTTTCTATGAATAAAACCTCTTCACTTCGATTCAGCACTCTTTCCCAATATGTTATTCTTCTGGGTGTTAAAAAGAATACAAAATAAAGTCAAGCAGAAAATCGAAACCAAACTATCCTGCATTGTTGACCATTAGACATTAATAAGCATAAAAAATGGAATTTTAGTAATTTTGCAATCCAATGAAGAACTTATAAAATAGTTGTGTGTAATTAGATAGATACGCCAGAAAGTACTCAATTTTTAATAATCGAAAAAGCAATATATTTTAGAAAAAATTACAAATTCATGTACCATGTATATTAAACACTATTTTTCGACATAGTCGCTTTCCTTCTTCAATGCACTTTGTGAGCTGAGGGATAAGATTTCTTATATCTTTGTCAAGAAGTCTCTCGTCATCTCTTTGGCAGCATTTTTGATCACATCGTTGGTCGAAAACCTTTTTCCACTCAAACAACTTCAGAGAGTTGAAAAAGATAAAAATCTGAAGGTGCCAGGTCAGGAATGAGAGCAGGGTGGTTGATGATACCCCAACCAAATAAATCGAAAAGTTACTTTGTAACGTTGGCTATGTGGGAACGTGCATTGTCACGCACCAAGCGCAATACACCACCTTTTACATACACCATCTTTTGTTCCGTATAGGTAGCTATCCGTAGTTTTTTTTATGGTTTTACACTACCTTGCGGCATTAATTGTTTCCTCTGGGTCAAAAATTCAATAAAGAGAATCTCTTTACGGCCTCAAAAACATGCTTTTTCGGGCCGAAATAACGGTTTTCAATTTTTTCGCCGATTGTGAGAAGGAATGTCGTCACTGCATTGATTGCCTTTTCGTCTCCGACCTGTAATGGGCCACCCACATTTCGTCGCCAGTCACAATAGAATCAAGGAACTTTTCACATTCAAGTTCGAAACACTCGAGAAATACCTATGAAAATGCGACTCTGTTGACTTTGTATTGATCTGTGAATTGTTTTAGGACCCAACTCGCACACAATTTTCGAAAGCCAAACACTCGTATATGAAAGGGTGGCCATTGTGTAATTTTTGGACAATTGGCCCAAATTTCTGGTTACGTCATTGATTAGATGTATCATAAAAGTGGAAGTGTCCGGTAAAACATTGTTGATAAAAAAATACTTTCTTTACTATAGTCAAAATTCACTATGAACAATATTATTTCTTCCAAGTAACCTGAACAAAGAAGTCAACTGGGAGCTAAAAAAACAGTACAATATATATTTTATATTATCTTCTACATGATTGAGAAGAATTTCCAAGCCACCCCTTTTCCAATATATAAATGGATAATATACAATGTCATCAATCAAAGCGAAGCTGCAAAGCTCTTGAAAGATTCGACCCTGCATCAAATGTCGATCACGGAGACGGTGACACTTGAAAGAAATAAGCAATGAAGGCTTTACACGTCCTCCTACCACAGTAACAATGGCGCGCATATCAATATGTAATAAAACCCGGAATTTTGTAGCCAGAATAGATTTTATTATCTTCTCAAATTTTTCTTTTCACATCTCGTTACATCTTTCACAATGTGTATGGATTTTCACGCACAGAAGTTTTTAAAAATTGATTTAGCTTGTTGGCGTGTTTTAAAAACCCTATAGAAAAAGCAATAGAAGTGCTTACTCGACGACTTAGATGTAGAACGAATAGATCGATAAGAAAATAACTTGATCCAGTGGCGTAGATAGAAATTTTGGGCCCTCATGCAAAATTTATGCAAGGCATGATTTTTTTTAAATGAGATAAAATAATTATCTGTCTATGTTAGTACCTACTGTTATTTAGATAAAACTATAAACATGATACATTTATAAGAAAATAAATTATACTTACTAACTTCATTTTTTGTTTATGTTACGAACTTATCAAGTGTTTGATTTTTTTTTTGTTTCTATTTTAAATTTCCTTTTTTGTGAGCCACTCATTACTTTTTTTTGACACTCCATATTTTTTTCGGTAGAGTAAAACAAAATATTTTTTTAATAAAACACTGAACCAGTATCACAAAAATTAAACGTGAAATAGATCACTTCTAAATATAATGCGTCGTACAATATTCATTAAGTATGTATTCGTATATTATGATTTTTTCTCTCTTACTCCAAAATTTCCATTATTATTAACAAT
>JAPMAE010001893.1:0-10435 GCA_036584705.1 Rhyacophila sp. 25_7 | reverse complement strand
GGGCATAGGAGTCCTGCGTATTGAACATACAAATATATTTTAATTTATTTTTTTTAACTGTTGTGCCAACATACGTGACGATAGTTGTTGAAAATTCTATAATTCTGGCTAATATTAATATCTATGTGCCCGATAACTACTTGAGAAATTGAGCACATCAGTTTTTTTTATCCTGAAATGTATAACTAAGCTGCCAGAAGTGTGCTAACAAGGAGTGAAGGAAATGAATATATCTAGGAAAATGATCTCTGTTTTCAATATATTTCACTCGAGTGAGAATGGGTTTAAAAAGATTTTATTCTTTAAATTATTTTTGAATAACAGCTCTATTAGTAGACTTCCTTGAGTATAAATATATTTTATATTATTCACTTTTAAAATGTGTGTATTTTTACCTCTTGTGTTAAATATTCATTACTTGTATTTAATTTTGTATATTTATATATATTCACGCATGGACGAGTTCCACCAATAATTTGTTAGGTCTGTAATATGTAAAGAAAACAACTGAAATAAACTGAATATTGACAACAATTACTTTTTTTAAAAAACCTCGCATGTACACAATGTATTCCAATTTGGTGAGACTGATTCTCGAAACTTTTTATAAATACTTGGAAAGCTCATATATTGAATTCACTGAGAGCATTTTGTGAAACTAAAAGCGTTTTTATATGCGAATATGTATATATTATGTACTTGTAACCGACAAATATTTTTGGGAAAACACATTGACCTCGGTTACATGTGTATTCGAATAAACACGTTGGGCTCAGTAGGTTCAGTAAATGAAAATTAATATTATTATATATCTTATAGTCATATACATACACTAATACGTAAAGCCAGGGATTTACTGAAATCATGCTGTTCAAGAGTAATTAATGTGTTTACGTCTCAAAAAATATATATTTTGTGATTAATAATATCCCCGTACACGAATAATATAATGCTTACTAAATAAAGTTAAGCCAGTTAACTACCTACAACATTTTGCGCCAACCTATACATAAAAAATGATACAAATCAATGCTTAAAAAATGTCACTTCTTATGAGTGTGAATGTTCAATAAATTAGGAAAATAAAAGATGTTTGAAATAAATTCAACATAAAGAAAAAACTTGCGAAATGTGTTTAAAAAAATATAATACCAAAGTGACAAACGAAAGCTCCACCGGTGAGGTAAACAAAAAAATCTTCACGGATATAATACAAGCTCGAAAAGCTTGTTCGTTTACGAAAGTCACCGTGATCGGTAATAAAATAATAAATTCGGAATGCGACCTGCCGAATGATTCAATTCCACTCGAATTGGGTCCCGTTTTATTCAAGAAATACCAAAAGCTTTGAATTGAATAAAATAAAATCTTGAATTTCGTTTTACGTATTTTTATTCAAGTCAATGTTCATTTCGACTTGTGTTATTCCATTTCAATTCACACGTAGAAAAGCATAATTTTAATTTTTTACAGCAGCGGTTCTTTACACAAATAAACAATCTTCAACCCTTACTATTTTATTTCAGCAAAATACGTCACTGGCAACTTTCAGGGTAAAGTAAATAATAATGTACGTTGATTGGAAGTTTTTTTAAAAATCATCAACAAAGTTAATAAATATTGGCTTGAATTAGAGATCATTTACATGTTCATACAATCTAAGTAGTTTGTTTGATTAGTTAATCGCAATGACTGCTTTTTTGCCGTAATCTAAGAAACATTTTTGGATTTGCGATGTCATGCATTCTTTTAAAGATAGGCTACGGAAAAGACAATAATTTTAGTTTACTGGTAATACGTTTGGAATTTTTATGTTTTCAACACGAATGAACGAATCTGACGTTCTATCTATCGATCGTTCTATCCGAAATTCGAAGTAGTCAAGTGAGATATCAAAGCTGAGACTCAATATAACTCGAGCTGTACCGTAAAGCCCAACTATCGGGGAGATAGCTATATATAAATATTAATCGTTTAAGTGTCCAGGAACGAGTTAACTCGCACACCTTAAAACGTAGTTTGCTTTACAAATTTGAATATTTTGAATGATTTTAACCATGAAAGCGCAAATATTATATATGACTATAGTATAATCATTAAGAACAAAATCATGTTAGAGGAACATTCAATATATATTATAAATGACATATTATAACTTTTACATCATGTACGTCACAGAAAAGGTTAAATGGATATGCCACAATTGAAAAAAATACAACCAAAATCGGTAAACTAATATAGATAACAACACAATAAAATATGCGAAGACGAAATGGACGCATATAACACACGAGCGGGTGACGAAGCGAGAGACTTCTTTCAGAAATACGAATAAAGAAAGAAAACAACTAATATTATGACAGTTTACTTATAATACTGATGTACGATTTATTAATATATCATGCAACAAAAACGTGTAAATTGAAGAAGAATACATGAGAATTCTGTTTAGAATTAAAAGTAAAATGCAGTTAAAACATTCATTTACAATACTGCATACAGCTGTCTTGTAGATAAAAGAAAATAAATGACTGACCAGTGTCTTGACCGTTTAAAGCTCATAGCGTCGCGACGTCAGTATAAGGGCGTCGTAAAAAAGCTCCCGCGGCGCCGGAGTTTTTTTTTGCGACCGGCTGAAACATTCCGAGTATTTTGTCGCCGCTTGTGTTTACACAACAGAGAGATCAACCGAGACTTCAAAACAAACATAACAGAAAAACGTGGTATGTTTTTACAACGTTTTGATATGATGCTATTATGAGATATTATGATTAAGCCCGTATAATTTATAAAATGAAAACTTACACGTGTTCTACTTATCAAATGTGTGACCTAATTGGGGACCCACGTTTCTACCGAGTTTCAAATAAAATTACGCATAAAATGTTTTTTTGCCATTTTTCATACTCGACTTGGATTAAAGGTTGTGACCTTTTTATTGCGTATGCCATAATAATTATTTACAACAACCACGCGTTCGATTTCTTAGTTGATTAAATTTATTTCAACATATGGACTTCGTGTGACGTCTCGTTGAGATTTCTTTTTGGTTTCATTAATACCGAACACCACGCCGTTAAATTAATTATACACGATTATAATACAGTGTAATAAACGTGAGGCGCTCTTCGACATTGTATTGTAGAAGGCCTCATTTTTAGTGTCGTATAATAATTAGAGTTGGATTCATAAGTAGATAAAAACAAATATTGAGATTAGAGCTAAAATTGAGATAAAATTAGAGATAAAATTGAGCAAAATTATACAATTAAATAAAAGACTGCAAGCATTAATGGCTTTATATGGTAATATGGATTATAGTATTTAAGAAGGTTGGCACATAATTTAGAAATTTAAACTGTCATTTATTTGAATCTTGAAACTGTCATTTTTTTATTTTGTTTTGTGTATTTTATAAATTTTCTTTATTTATTTGCTTGTTTTATTTGTTGCATAAGAAAGTATACGTTTAACCTGTCCAGGAGTATAGACGAACATATGCGTCAGCTCACAATTCGCTTTGCAGAAGAATAGGCATATATGTATGCAACCACCAAGCAATAAATACTCGTATATATTATTTATGCATACAATAAACATTATAGAACATCGTTGCATATTATATTTAATAAAATTAAAATTTAACGTTAGATTAATGAAAAAACTTTCATAAAACTGTACAATCGTGATTTAAAAACTCAAGCCTAAAAGGTTAACACAAGGCATTTCACAATACAATGAGAACTCATATATACAAAACAATGGTGATTTCTTTTAAATTAAAATAATTCCGCTTTAAAAGAATTTTCTCAACTTTGATTTTCAGGAATAATTTCAGCACCAAAATGAATTATAAAGTCATTTCAATTAACATGTGAAGATATATTCGGCATAGAACAATTTCTGTGGTCCCCCTCTTTGCATTAAGCTAAGTACGTGCTTACTTTGTTTAAGGGTTAATCCACCACTGGGTTAAGCCCTTTTGCCTAAACAGGCTCGATATGTAGAATAGTTACTACGCACGAGTAAATCATTTTTGCATTACGCTGATGTCTTTTTGAATTAACTTTTACGTCTCTTCAAATGTCAAGCTTCTCTTACAGCCATGACCATATTCGAAAACACATGTCATACACAAATATACGGTATTATATATATATGTTAGTATATCGACTGAGCCGTTTAACATTATCGTTTCGCAACGAGTGTGTGAGCTTGATGACACTTTTAGCGCCTCCGCAGTATCGACGGACGAGTTAAATATTTATCGAGATCGATTACATGAGGAAAGTGTCAAACAAATATACACGGGACAGGTATCGTGTTTCAATTGCTGTACTTGGAACCGACAGATTTTACCTGTAAATATCAGTCGTTATAAGTCAGTTACTTTTATTTAGTTCATCCCAGCGTTTATTTATATATTGAATTAAGCATTTCTTCATGTTCAAGTGGTATAATTTTATTATAAAACATTTGAGGAAGTCCAATTATCAATATTTCTAATTATTTATAACGATTTGTTGATGGTAATTTCGCTTCTCACGCTATTTTCGAATCAATATTATAATTATAAACGTATTATCGCGATAGTATATTATCGTAGAAGTTAATTCGATTCATTAATTAATAAACCAACCAGGATATCAGATTTCGTTTCTTTAAATATAAATTTTCTTGTAATGAGACTTGTTAGTAATGATAACTGCATTTTTTTTTTCTTTTAACCATATTCGCTCCGATACGAAGCTTATGGATCTTCACGAGTAATAATTGTCAGATATTTAGCTAGGTAGCTCAACCAATTTGGTGAATGTCCTGGTGTCAAATGAACATGAAAAAAACTTATAAAACATATTTCACATTAACCAAATAGCTATTGTTATTTGGTTAATGTGAAATATGTCCTAAAAAGTGTTAAATATAACACTTTTTAGAAATATGATTACGTGAAAAGCATTCATAGTAATTATTTAAATTTTTTATTTGTGTCGTATGAATTGACGATTGCAATATTTCATCTACGTACGTAATACGCAGGGTGTAATATTTCTGTAATATACACAGGATGAAAATATGATGAATACAAACCTAGGCGAAATAAATGAAAATACAAACCTAGGCGTGGAGCATATACATTGTTAGAAGCTAAAAGAGAAGTATAATAGATTAGACAATATAAGAAAATAATAATGCGTATTTAAGATCAGACGAAGTCGTTGCCGATTCGTTTTAAAGTATCGACACCGTAAAAATGCAATAAAGCGAACGAAACTCAATAAAACCATCAACGAATGTCGAATTGGAAAAACGTCTAACAATTTACCGCCGAAGGAGTCTACCATGACGAGTATTTTTTAAAAAACGTATTATATTGAATTTCATTTTGAGATCCAAAAAAAATAATAATAAAATAAATGAATGTATTGTTTGAATATCTATATTATGTGACGCTTCAGCTGCCATTGTGGATGAATCTATAAATATGTATATGAGTTGTCAATATTTGTGTTTTAAAAATGAATAGCAAAGCCCGTTTTAATACGAATAGAATTCTGAAACTACAGACTTCTCTTTCCAGTTACATTTTAAAAAATCGATCGATATTTCTATCCCTCGACAGTTTAGAGAACTGGATAGTCAAATTATGTGTGCGTCGTAGTCTTTTTTTGGTAATTTGACTATATTGGTCTCATAGCGAGACTTACGCAAAACATGGCTCATTTCTTTAAAAGTATTCTAAACATGTAGTATAAGGGTATATGAAAATTGTACGTTGAGAACAAAATGAAAACAATGCAAAAGTAACGAAAAGTTTTAAAACATGCGTTATATTTTACATATTGCTGAGAAAACGAAACGGCAGTGGGGTGAACATATCGCATAACGACAAAAATATCGTAATCGTAATCGTACTCGTTTATACCGTAATTTCCCTGTAAATAAGACCTGCTCTGAAAATAAACCATACCGTGATTTTTAGGAATGGTTTTAATATAAAGCCTAGCCCGAAAAAAAGATTTGGTGCAAAATTCAAACATCAGCGTCGTATGACTCTACTCGTGCGGTTACATTCGCAATAATATGGATGCGTATGGCGTAGCTATATTTAGCTCCGAATAAATGTACTAACTTGTATGTTTTATTTTGACATATTTTAATTTTATTTACATGTTACATTACATTTTATAATATACTCTGCTATCACATAAATAAAATAAATGATTACTTAAAACAGATATCTACAATTATTTCCTTTTACGTGAGAACACAAGACATTGTTCTGTATTTTTGGGTTTTTTCCCACAAACATGTGAACCCTACTCAAAAATAAGCACTAGTGCGTGTTCTGGATGTAAAATTAATATAAAACCGGGTCTTACTTTCGGGGAAACTCGGTATTAGCCAAAACGTCGCCTCGAATATAGTTTTGTTGACAAATTGATTAATTCAAAAAGTGTAAAAGATGCTATAGTACGAGGGTGGTCTCAGAAGTACCCGACCTGACGTATATATGGCGGTTGTTGTTTGAAAAGGATGAATATGGTAGAAAATACCAACAATATAAAGCTTCAATTCGATAACGCTACGTTGTTTAGTACTTGTATTTGTTTGGCAGTCAATAGTGAACGTTCTCAGTGAATTTGTAAAAATAGAAAAAATTGATCATCGCTATGTGATAATACTTTCATTTGAAAAGCCTCAGTTCAACTAATATAAAAGCAGAGCTATATTCTACTCTGGGGGAGTCTGGTCCTTCGTTCACAACAATAAAATATTGGGTGGCAGAGTTTAAACGAAGCCGTACGAGCTATAAAGATGAACATCGCAGTGGTCGACAAAATGAGGTGACTAAACCAAATCCATAAGACTAATTACGTTTAGTTTTGTACTTGCCTGTAATTCTCAACACGCATACATACGTACTGAGTCCGTACGACTTAACAGATATATAAAGCCGCACGCACAGATAAATGAATACCAGTATACGTATATGCTGTTTTTTTTAACAGATTGATTGTTTTCAATTCTCAATTCTATTTAGTAGAACGAGTGTATGATGTTCAAAGATATTTGTATATGATTGAGTTTCCAATTTACATTGTACATAATTTTGGGCAAACCATAACACTAAAGTGTGCGTCAACTCTTGTTGATGTAATAGGCATAACAAAACGTGAGACTATGTGGCGTGGAGTGCGAACAGCATTAAACTTAAACCAGTAACTGACTCGTTCAAGTTGGCAACTCGTTACAAGTTGCCTTTGAATGCTGTTCGTGAAGTGTTTGTCGTGAAAATAAATGAGCGCCTAAACTCTTGTCATTGAGACGAGTGTGTTTGGCAACTAGTTTGTTAATAACTTGAAGGTTCATGATAAACCAGACGCCCAATCACTGTGAATTCTCGAAAAATGTTCTGCTTCTATGTGGGTTGAAAGTTTTTATGGATACTGAAATACTGTCATAGTTTTTTTATGGACAATTTAAATTTTGCATTAATATATGCGCCATTCATTGAAAAATGTTCACGTATACTTAAAAGAAGGCAATAAGGAAAAAAAATGGAGATAATATATAAAAAAAATACTTTAGTAAACACGTTCAACGTAGAATTTATATCGTCACCATGAGAAGTCAAATGGAACCAGGTTTCACTATTCAACATGAACTTGTCCGATTTCATTCTCTGGTATATGACAATTATATGCAACATCTAGCCAGCAATTCCAACATCGAGGTAGTTAAACATTGCATTCTTCAACGAACGCAGACATCAATAAATCGTTGATTGACGAATCAAATGTCATAGAGAAAACACCTAAGACGTATAAAACAAATAGAAAATTTGACATAATAAATATTTCACCGTGTGAAAAAAAATATTTTGATTTGAACGGATAAAAATTCGGTATTTTTAAAGCATGTATATATTCTCTATTTTGCTTGATTGGATTGTTTTTTTTTCTTGATGATGATTTTTTCTTGATCTTGATATGAAAATGATTTTTATAAATGTGAAAAAAAGCGTATGAAAAATAGAAATGTATTTTAAATCGTAAATTAATTTATTGTATGAAGTTGTGTATCCCTAATACGTTTTAAATGTGTTGAGATAATACTCAATTTTATTGCGAGTAAATATTTATACCAACTCAATCAATAAAAGCTTTATGTACATATGAATAAATTTTAGAAGTTACTAGTTGATTAAAATACACAATACGCAAGGTGAAATATTAAACATACTCATAATCACTAATAACGATGTGTACCATGTAATCAAATAGAAATTAAAGTATCATAAACAAAAAAGTGTAAGGTATACTTAAAACGAGTGTAGTCAAGTTTTCAATAATTCTTAAAACGTCAATCAACATAAAAAATAATACACGAATACGTACAGCTTTGCACAACAGTTTATGGCGTGAAGAGAAATCACAATATGACTATGCTTTATTTCGAAAATATTTGAATTTATATTTGAAAGCATGAGCAGTCTTTGAATATAATTTATAAAAGACGTCATAAACAGTTGTAAAATTAAAGTGGGCGAAAATTGCCTATTCGAATCTTTATAACAGCTCATCATAATCATACATGTTAGTTTCTGCGTTTTTATGTACATATATGGTTTACAGAAATATTTTATTATACTGGCTACTAACGAATAAAGTCTACATCAGATACATTACATACAAAACTCGCTTTAAAAAAGCATAGATGTATATGTACATCAAGCACTGAACAATAAAATACTCGTATATATTATTTATGCATTAAATAATCATTATACCACAATGGTATTACATACATATTTTAATAAAATTTTAAGGCTAGATTAATTAAAAAAAACTCTCAACCAATTGTGCAACCGTCGTTAAAAAACTCACTCTTGGAGAGTTTAAATACGAGTATAATATGATTATCGTTCATTGTATTTTCATAAATACAATATTTCTATACACATATACTAATATCACATCATATCAGGTCAGGAATACAATATTTATGTTATCATAGATATGTATAAATAGTATTATGATTTTTGCTAAGATTAAGAAATAAATATATTTCTAAAAATTCATGGATGATCGATCACAGAGCGAATGATGAATTTGTATCAAAGCCTGCGCATTTGCGTTATTCCTGAATCTACAAAAAATACGATACGTATTGAAATAAATGCACTTGCTTCGCTTGATATGAGCGCGATGTATTGCTATTGGCCACGTGAAGCCAATACAATAAATATGAAAGTATTTCAATATTGATACATGTGTACCTAAGCTCTAAAGTGAAATTGGTTTTCTATCCGCCGGTTTTATATCACTGAATCTCATCATAGGTTAGCATTTGCAATAACTTATTCAGCAGTTTGCGGCCGGTGCTATTTTTGCTACGCCTATACTAAACCAGGGAAGGTCAAGTTTAAACATAAAAATATATTTACACACAAGTTTATTTAGAGTACTTTCAAGCGCGACAATTCATGTTTTAGTATCATAATAATTCGTAAATTGTAACACCCCAAAATCCTTAATTAATAAAATAAATAAACAATTTTTCTCTACTGCAAAATAATTCGTTGTCATGGTATAAATTTTTCTCAGTAAAGCGTAAAGTTCACATTTTCATCATGTCGTTGCATGTGGAAATATATTTTTATTATTCAATATACGCTCCAAGACGGAGCATATGAGAACTTCACAGTGTAAAGATTTTAACAGTTATTATTTACTAGTAATAATTGTTAATTATTAGCTCAACTATTTTAGTGCCTTCCTGTCAACAGATACAAATAAATAGACGATAGGGATTCGAAACTACGACCCTCGGATTGTTTACCGGGTGCACTGTGCATTGATTTACCGAAAGTAATAGCTGACAGCTTAAATAAACAGAAGGTAAAAATAGAAGAGAAACTAAAACAACTTCCTCATATGAGAAGAAAAATTATGTTCATGGTTACATATATTCGATGAATATTTCATTTGCGATACTCTCACTAAATTGTTTAATGAGCATTGTATAAGTTACCATGTGACAAGCAGCAAATCAAAATCCTACTATCCAAACAAAATACATAATCGCGATACACATACTCGTATTTTATTAGTGGTCGTCCATAAGCCACGTAACGTTTTTTCATACGTTTTTTACCCCTCCACCCCTTCCACCTCTCAAAGGTTATGTAACTTTCCATATTAAATAGGGATGAGGTTTATAATCAATTCTTATCGACTTTTTGAGAGGGAAACGCGTTACGTAATAATAAAAAATAATCATCCCTGCCCTCTGTAACGCCATCTAGCAGTTGGTGGTTATCTATCCCTTCGCCAAGTTGTGGTCTGCAAAAGGCCGAGTTCTTATGAGCGACGCGAAATCAACTGCCTCAGATTCTCCTGCACACTCTCATGGACAGCGGCGATGTTTT
>JAPMAE010001892.1:0-13821 GCA_036584705.1 Rhyacophila sp. 25_7 | reverse complement strand
TCTGCTTCAATTCAATTGTAACTTTTGGTAGATGGATAAAGAACATTGCTCTATTGTAAAGAATATAAGAAAAAGAAGAGTCTTGATTTTACTAATAAGTACAAAGCTAAACTAATATTAAAAAGTCAATGATTCAGATGTTTCATCGCAAAGATCCGACTAAGGCTATCGTACTACTTAATTAGTAAATAATTACGTTTTTGGTGAAACAAATTTTACAAGTATTTCTTAAACATATTTAAAAAAATTAATACATCATAAGAATAGAAAAAAAACATAATTTACTATATATACGTAACAGTTAGATACATATTCGTTTTTTGTGGCCAATAATTACTTTTAAAAATTTTTACTGATAAAACACATATATTTTCTTACGACTTCTTAGAGCACAGTGTGTTTTTATAATAATATCCTTTAACTCTGTTAAAATTGTCACAAATATTTTACTTAAATTTTTATATGTATTTGATCAAAATATCTGAAAAATCATGTTGTTATAATATTTTTAACTTACAAAATATCAAAAAAATAAAAAATACTATTATTCAAGGAATAAGTAAAAAAAGTAGTATTATTATTTTACTTAAATGGTTTTTTCACAAATTATTATAAATCATCTATGTACGATTAAAGTAAGAAATATACAAAAGAAACTATATAATATAAGTGTCTTGGTATAAAATGTCAGGTTGCAAGTGTAAAACAAAACCTTATTAATGGATCCAGCCTTTTTTAAATAGTCATCTGAATATTTTAAAATATTGTAAGTAAACTGAAACAACACATTTAAGATTTATTACGTTAATACTTTTATATTATTACTTTATTAATTATTTGCTTTAGAAGTGCGTGTTAACGTAATGCGAACCATACTCGCAGTGACTTTTACATGCCGATGGGTTTTCTTCAAAGTAAATTTTACTGTATTAAATGACAAATTTGTAGAACTATATTTAACAAGTTCACACTTAAAAATACAAACGTATAATGAGTAGTAGTAAAAAAAATTTAAGGAATTTAGTTTTCAACACTATACATTCACGCATAAATGATTTCATTTATAATTTATGTATTATAATGTCAAAATATTGAAATATTTTTTTTACGCCTTCATAGGTGAGTTGATAACGCATTGGACTCACGAGCATAGGGTCACGGGTTCGAGACCCATGCTGGTTGCAAACATTTTCAAATGTTCATCGATTTTCACTGTAGCCAGGATAGAAACCCGAAACGTTGAGCTATAATTAACAATCATTACTCGTAAAAAACTGACAAAATGAATCGTCATATTGTATAGATCCATATGTTTTATTATAAAGTGGATATAAAATATAATTAACAAATATATTATATTGGATTATTATAATTTGATATGAAAAACGTTTTCAAATAATTTGTGATTACACTCGAGTTTCTTTTTACACAAGTTTTTTTACATGATTTCGGAACAGCACGGTCCAAAAAAAGAACCAATAATTTTGTTTACACTGGTTTCTTACTTTGACATGGCTTAAAATCTTAAAAGGAAAAAAATACGAGTAGATATTGTGTGATTTGAAATGTAATATATGATGTGAAAATTAATATTTTTATGAAGTATATTTCAATGGATTTGATTTGTACATGTTCATGTACTTTTTTACACGTTTATTTTTGCACAGTAGTTTCTAAAATGTATTCATTGTGTAAAAAAAGACTTACGTGTACTTAAATTGAGCTAAAGCTCTAATCAAAATTTCATTATGAAATAATTATACAAAAAAAAGATACAACTTATTAAACAAGCTTGCTGATAACAATTTTGCTAAGCTCATCAAAATCTAGTTTATAATTATGAATGAGTAACGTGTTTATGATTATTTTTTTTTATAAAATATTGTTTAAATTAATATTGCCAATCTCTAACGTAGCGGAAAAAAGCGTATTAGGAATATATTAAAATTAGTTTGTAAATGCATATACAATAATAATTAGATAGAAAATGCGCACAAAGTAACAACATTGCATTTTTATAACTGCAAGACTAGTGATTTTTTTAAATAAACTACACTATGAATTTATAACAGAGAACATTTTTTTATAAACAATACAAAAAATAAAATAGCTGAACTATAAATTTTACAGTTCTTTCAAAGAAATAGATTTGTCTAACTAACAAAAGCGGAAATATTGAAAATTAAAAACTTGTTTTCACGGTTTGTTTAAAGAATAGAGTGAGATAGTAATTAAAAAATCTCTTCAATATAAATAATCAAAATTATATTTGCGAACAATTGTACAACTTTTTTCTACAAACTTACTAAACGACCGATAAACTTAAAACTGTTTTATTAAACAATATAAGGATTTGAGCATGTCAAGACTTATAAATAAGTTTTAATGTTTTAAAAAACATTGGAAATAATTTTATGTTCATTATTTCTATGTGATTAATTACAAAATGGTATGTTAAGTATTTTTTTTTGTAATTTATGGTCATTGAAATATTCTCAAAAAAAATATAATTGTTAACGTTTTTTTTTTTATTTATAGGATACAATTTAGAACTACAAATTAAGTGGTGATGGTAAATTTAATTATATTGGCAAAAATTTCTGGAATGAAACGGTGAGCAATTAAAAACCATCTCAAGGAATCTAATGAATTTCGCGTCGACTTGACTGCCTCAAAAATACATCTCAAGTAAATTAATTTGTTCTCGTTATGAAATTTTTGATAATTATATTCAAGTAAACCTCCAATTGTTTTAAAACTATATTTTGCCAAAATTTAATAAAATTAAGATATCTGGTTAATAAAAGTATATATATTATGTAGGTTTGTATATAAATTAATTTAGAAGTTTGTTTTATTAATTTCGAATTAAATATTTGCTCTTTGCTTAGTTTAACCTGTACAAGTTATTTATACTCTTGAATGAAACATTTAAGTCAAATAAATATTTTTAAAACATCTATCGCTTTTATTAATTCAGTAGATCCAACTTTTAAGCTTGTTCTATTATAATACGATATTTTTTTTGTGAATATTCTTATATTTATTATAAAGCAATAATTGATGAAAGATAATAACATTAAATGGTATTTCATATAAAATCAATATGATAAATGGAAAATAGTTTTTATTGAAAATTCTAAATATATATAGTATTTATTATTTAGTACTAAAATTTATTTATTCAGTTAACATATCTTTGGCAAATTTAAATTATAATTCCGCTTTTTATTGTTATGCCATACTAAAGCGATCTTACATATTTTTAAGGTAATTTATATTTGGTTAAATATGATTATTCGATTAGTGTAAAAACAATAAAACTTGGTTAAATTGAACAAAAGTAGAAGAGAGTCTAGAAAGCCGCATTGATCTAAAATCAATAAGTTTCTGTAGGCAGTTAAAAATAATTGGTCATGGTGGTGAGCGAAGAACGTGTGCTGATAAAGTAATTTGATTAAGTGTCGAGAAATTGAACCCGGATAGAAGAGAGTACGTTATTAATAAAAGAGTCACGTGTAGATTGCCTCATCTACGTCGAACGCTATTAAGGAGTGGGTTTTATGACTTAAATAGTAAGTAGGTATAGAAAAGTTGTCCTACCACAACTAAATGATATTTACAACTAAAAGTGGTTAATAATTTCGTTGCATTTAACGGCCATAAAAAGATTTATTATGCATAATATCATGATTATATGATCGCAATTCTCAATTTAAATTAGTATTAACAGTTGTTAATTCGCTGCATATATATTATTGAATATTTCCTGCAAATACAGAGTACTTGATAAGAAAACAAAACAAAAAATTTGTGTTTGAGAACTTTCTTGCGAATTAGAAGAAACACACTGTTATACAAGACTAATATGCTAATTATGCTTAATATCAAATAACTCGTCATTTTTAACTGTATGATACAATTATTATATTAAATAAATAGCATTGTCTGAAGTTAAGAAAGGAGTATCAGATAGACAACTCTAGAATTTTTTAACAGTGTATTCAATTTGCTATAGCATTAAAAAATGTTAGAAATTTATATTACAACCATTTTTTGTATAATAAATTATATTAAATAAAAGATTAATATAACTTGTATTATTTTATTAAAATAAAAATATTTTTACTGCTGACGAGTTAACATAATATATAGTTTGTTGAATAATTTTTAAACAAGAAAAGATGTTAGAATTAGGACATTATTCAAGACCAATTATTTTTTGTAAATATTAAGAAAAGTATACGAATATAAATCTGTGAAAAATGAATTTGAATTATATGCTTAAATAAATAAAGTTATGCCAAATATATTCATATAACAGAGTCAAAAAATAATTATATTATTTTGGTCAAATGAAAAAAACCAATATTTATAATCATATTTTCGAAAGTTTATTAATAATCTATCTCAACCCTATACAAATCGATTAGATGTTTATCAAAATAGAACCTAATTGCTCGGTTTTTTGGAATCAAAGTTCAAGTACGTGATATATTATCAGATATAAATGATTTACTATGAAAAATATTCATCAATTTATGATCACTTATGCATTCAAATTTAAATTATATTATCAATTCGATTAAAATGTATTGAGATACTATTAGCGGCAATTACTTAGTTTTGATTTATATATTATGATCCAAAATTTTTAAATTATGAAAAACTTTAATTGGCATTAAACATTAGAAATAATTATACAATGACTAAAAAAATTAACCTTTCATTCGTTTAGACAATTTTAAATACAATATTTTAGTATTTGACTAATATAAATAAAAAAATCTCTAAAGGATATTGTTTGATTTCATCAACATATTTCGATTATATTAAATAAATCACATTATTATATATCAACTTTATATTTAATCAAACGTTATTTGAGCATTAAAAACAAGAAGAATAACTTAAGTATATTTTGAAATAAAATCGAAATACATGATAAGTATAAGGCAAAAAGTTTATGTTGAAAAGCAATACCAGAAATAGAAAATTTAATGTTAAATAATAATCTTCGTCGTGCAATTTAATTTATTTGTTTATAATTCAATTATGGAAGGACTCCACGAAACTGTTTTTATTGAGAAGCGCTGTTTGTATCAACCACCACCGTCAGTCTCTGCATGTCTAGCGTATGTCCGAAACGTAACGTTACAGACGTGTCCGCATTTACTGGGCCAATAAACTACGTCCGCATTACCACCCCGTCCCGCTCAACAACGGTATAAGATGTGAAAGACACTGTGACGCCTCTGGACATAAAGTAGCGGGTTACCAACAGAATATAGTTATTTACCATTAGCAATTTGAGCTGTATTGTAATGCCAAGTGAAATTTTCATGTTAGCTTCGCAAAACAGAATCTCCGAATTTCAAAGATAAATAAATAAAACTTCTACTATCAACCTTTTGCATAACGTTTATTCTGAAACAATAAAATAAAATTAAAATTTGTGTTTACACTGTTGTGAACATTAAAAAATATTATTTAATAACTGAAGCCGTGCGTGTCAGTTGGATAATTTTATAAATAATAAAACAATTATAAGTTTTCTTCATATTTATTTGAATACAAGACATTAAAATCAATCACCAGTAGTATACTATGAAATAATATCTGTTTGTTTTATTTGTTTAATTAAACATATGATATAATATCTGAAATATCCACAGAATATATAATAATAGAAATGTCTGCGACATAATATTTGTTTATATATTTTTAATAAATAAAATTTAAAATTAGTTTAATGCAATTAATATTTTTATAAGTAAAATATGTATATGTAAAATAACTTTTTATTTTAAACGTTATTCTACGTATTTATAAATATAAAGACATAAAATATGCTTGTGTATTTGTGTAATATGAAAATTGGCACTATATATATATATTTTTGTAAAGTTTTATAAGTAAAAATAAAACACTATTGACATATGCATTAAAGACATGTTCATTCAATCAATTTTCTTTCCTCTTAATCCTGGGTAGAAATCCATTATATTGATAGTTTTTTTTCCAAATTTTCACAAAACTATTTCTGAAAAATACAATGAATAAGCGTTGAATTGTTTTAAAATATATTTATTGAAATATGTATGTGTAAAGATTATGTTAATTTTCAATTCATGTTTATATAATAAACTAGTTTTATAAACATTTTCTTGTTCATAATAATTAATTAGCTAATTTAAAACTTGATATATTAAACTAATAGTATGTCATACATTATTATGCTGTATCTCAATTAGTTACCGGGAAGGTTCTTTATCCTATTATATATGCTATATTTCTACAATGTATTGAATAGGAAACATAAACACATGTACTTCAGTACTTACAGTGTTACGTCTTTTGTATTTATTTTCCTGTGTCCTCTCCTTTTATTCCATTATACGTTATTCTATCTATTCTGTAATGTCCATCGGTCATGATTGATTATATTATAAACCTTTAAGCTTCGATTCAATAGGAACACTTTCTACTTTTATGAACGTGATTTTGATCTAACGTCTGACAAAAATTACCGTATCTAATTTATTATACAAATTAAAATGATGTTTTAAAATATCTACAAGTAAGTAATAGAGATTACTTAAACAAAGACACATATTCAAATAATAAATAAAATATTATAAAAAAAAACTGTTAACTGTTACAAAAAAATTAAACTTTCTGTTTAAAATATACTACTATTCGTAAAAATAATATTTTTTATTGACGATCCTCAGTAAGATTGAAAAAAAATGGCATAAATCGAATGTATCTTAAATAGTTATGCCATCGAACGATGATTTTACTTAAAACTACTTGTTGGGAAAAAATAAAATTTCATGAAATTCGGGAATAGATTTAATAAAAACAGCAAATTTTCCAACCCGCGGTATAATAAATACAGCTCGTGTTAAAATATTCAATATTTTTTCAAGAAAAAGAATGCACAAATTTTAGAAAAAACTTTGATAATATTTTGCTGGAATATTATTTTTAAAAAGATATGTAATATATATGTATCAAATGTAGTAAAATTTTAAAACAATTATTATGTAATTGTATTTTTTCCAACCCACTTAATTTTTTCTGCGACAGCTGAGGTGTCGAATCTCTACTAAAGTGCTTTTAAATAACCGCCTATTTGAGGGTTCGAGATTCATTGCACTGAATAACATATTTCTCCCACATAAGCCTCCTTGCATTATAATCTTGATACCTTGATATATACTTAATTTAGACTAAATTATAAAACTTAATATAAATACAGAATTTTTGGTTTTATTTGATTGATCCAATTATTTTTTAGACTTCGAGTATGATATATTATTTAATAATACTTTTATAGTCTTTTCTGGTCTACATCAGGTTTCAAGATTTACATCCATGCAAAACAATAGATTTTGCAGTCATATTCTAAAGCTAGAATTTAGTTTTTTTTATTTTAAGGTTTTAGACTTCAATAGTTTTTTTAACACAAAACAGGATGTATTTTTATAAATTTTCATGATTTACTTATTATTTGAGAAAACAAATGATGCTTATATCATATAATAAATAAACTAAAAAATATAAACGATTTCTATTACTTATTGCAAACTACTAATTAAGTTAATATATTGATAATTTACTCGTACTAATATAATTTGTTTTGAACTATAAAAAATAATATTCTATATAAACTGTGTATAACATCCGAATCATTTACTTTTATTTTGGGTAACATTACCCGCTCTGAGGAAGTGAAATTTTACATAAGGTATGAGAAAACCTGTTACGTTTACATATAAATGTATAATATTTATAGATTAATTAAATAGAAAAAATACACGAATTAAATATTTTATATACGTAAACTGTTTAATAGCGTTTTTTCTTCAAAAAAAATAAAGAAATGCATTACCGATGTAGCATGTTTGAGAATTCATTAAAATAAATAACAAACGTCTACTTATAATTTTCATCATACTACGCAATTTATAGTGCTTGTTATTGACAATTTTTTATAATCCATGGAGTAAAATGTTAAGTTTTTTGGAAATAAAAATTTAACTACTCTCGATTAGCAACAATTATATGGTCAGACATATGGGTATGTAAAATTTTTGCTTCAATAATAAAATAACTACAAAATGAATATCCATGATAAAAATACCCATAATAAAGCTGGATATCGAAAGGTTAGATATACAAATTCTAATATTATTCGAATTATTGAACGAAAAACAATCGTTGAGTTTTCAGAATTAATATTAATTTAATCGTTTTATAAAAGTGTTATTTTATCGAAACTCGTGAGAATATTGTATTGAAAAATAATTCTGTAGGTATCAGAAAAAAAGATTGGAAAACCTTATCGAGATACTCAACAAATTTGTTAACATTATATATTAAATGTACCAGTATATGAAGAAAAGTTAACACAAGTGTTTGGTGTAGCTATAGAACAGGTTTCTGTATTATTTGAATCGGATTTTGCCGTTTTCTTTATCAGATTTTTTCTGTATTAAAAGCTCTAAAAATCACGTTTTCACGTGACCGTCGAAATAAACTTTTATTATATTCAAAGCTTGCTGACACGTTACATTTACTTTAACATTTTATACTTTTTAAGTTGTTTTTTCCCAGTTTATTCATATTAATAATTTTGATAAAATTTAAAAATTGGTTTAAAAGCAAATTAGCGATTTTCCAAATATAATGAGTAGACGCATTCTTTTAATACAAGTTTTCTAAAATTATTAGCAATATTATATATTTATAAAACAATCTTATTCTTAAATAAAGATTATTTGCACTTTTAATTTAGTTAAAGTACGTTGAATTAGAAATAAAAGACCGTTTGAAAATATTACTCGAATAAGTAATACAACCAACCTTGGTTTAAAGATCATTTCACGAATCTCATTGAAAATCTCCGCCCGTAAATAGAATGAAGTCTTTTTGGCAAAGTTCCACAAGTAGCAGGAAAACAGAAAAGGATAGATAGACGGAAATATCAACTGCTACCATTTTTGGAAAAGAGTTTTTATTATTCATTGGATGGATCCTGTTTAAAGAGAATTCTAATTTTTTAAATAATATAATTTATTATGAAATATTTTTTATATTTGCTTTTCATTAGTAAAAACAAATAAGAACACTTACGTGTATATTTATATAAATAAACTAATTAAATAAAAAATTAATATTACATTGATATATGATCACCGTACATAATTTTTTCAGTATCGTACTCTGAAAAGTTGAATTCGCTTTTTTATCTTCATTTAATATAACCATAAATTTCATGCGATTGCTTACTTAAAATCAAAAATTAATTTAAAATATAGTTTTTGTTAAAATAGTCATCAAAATATCAAGTTTTAGTCAACAAAGAAATAAGCTTTTTTTAAATTATGACAGGTTAAATATTTTTGAATAAACAACATCTAAGAATATTATAATTATTTAAGCTTATTTAATATTATCTATTTATTTAGACATCATTTATAAAAAAGTGTTTTTTATAATTAGGATGATAAATTTTCATCAGTTTTTATTTGCTTAAAATGCTTCTCTTATTAGCGTTATATATGATAACACTAAGACAAAATTTTAGACAAAACTAAATAATGAACGCTATTGCGCTAATGAAGCTGGTAAAAGTATTTCATGTGTAATGGCCACTGTGCTTCTTTGTTTAACACTGTAACATATTTTGATAATTTTCATTGAAACTTTTAAACATTTTCCATTTTTTTAAATCTTGTTTGCATATATAGCCAATAAATCAAGTTTTTCATGAGTCTTATTGATATTGAAAAATAAATGTATTTTTACGTTTTACGTAAAGACGTTTTGTATCGTTTACTGAACGTTTAAAAGCAACTTGTCATTTTTAATATATATTTAAAATCAACAAAAATACGGATCTACAGAGTGAAAAAACAATTTTTAATGGCGATCAAGTTAAAATCAAACTAGAAATATACTAAATTTTCTAATTCAATAATAATTTAGTACTATTTTTTTTTATTGTTTTCACAACTCGTATCATTATATTGTAAAACTTTTATGTATTGTAGTACTTTTATAGAAATGGTTGTTTTCGAATTAAAAAAAATATATATAAAGTAATTTATAGTACAATTAAAATTAAATTATATTTGAAGTTTACGTCGAGAAATAATTACACGATAAATAAGGAAATTATTTCAATATTATACATATTCCATGATTATATAAATTATAATTATATTGATAAAATAAAATACTTGCATATTCATACATTTTGCAGACATAGGTATAAAACTGTGTTATTATTTCAATACAATGAAATGGTATAAAGAATTGATAGTAAGTAAAATTATTTATATTTTAGAAATAAATTACATGTTCTAAAACAATTTCCAGCAAAATTTGTTTATTATATATATTTAAAGATAATGGACTGCTGATTCCTTTCAAAAGTTGTTCATTCTGTTAAGTATAACCGCACAGTATAAAGGAGCTTCTAAAAAGGTAAAACTTTGCTACATTGACTGAATGGAAATTCTACTAAATTACGTGGTACAGAAACATAGGGATCGGCTAAAAGCAATATGTCCACGGCGGGCAATGTTTAGTTATCGAGTCTGGAAGAAAAGATATCTTAAGTATCATAAAAAAAAAACAAACATCTTTATTTTACTATTATCATCTCATTTTACATATTATGATCATTAATTGTTTGTTAAAAAATGCATTTTGATAGATTTTGATCAAGACAAGTTTTGTAATAACAGTTTATATTGCAATGTTAGATTTTAAAGTCTTAAACTACCACCACGTATAATTCTATATCTTTTTAACACAATTTTTAAATCACGATATCAAATTTAGAGAACTTATTGAATGTTTCATAAATATTATTTGTTTTTAATTAATTTTGTTATTTTAACATTTAAACATTGATAAATACTAATATTTTCTTGAAATCATCAAATAATATCATTTACATACATTTTTTATATACTGTTATGTATATACGACATGCAAAAAAATGACAATGTTTTTATTCCCCCAGTCGTATAATTATTAATTTACGTGAAATATGTATGATCTTGATATATTTAGCATTTTCTGTATATCAATATAAATTTATCCAATAAATGAAGTCATTCTATAAAATAATACCAATAACGTTCCTTCTTTGATCTGAAATATAGTTGTACTGTTAGAAATTACGCAAAGATTAAGTATTTTTTAATTATACCTCATAAATTAAATAAAACCAAATAAAAAGAATTTAAATGATTTCAATTTCAAAAACATATAAGTATTCCTCATCTTTTGTTAGACAAAGCATGTCGATGATCTTTTAATCAGCTTCAAGACAAGTTATTTTTTTAACAAGGAATATCAAAATTAATAGTCCAGACTGACTTTTTTATTATTAACAAACTTACTATTTAAAAAAGTTCAATAATGTAAATAGCAATTATTAATTTTACGCATTTTTATTCCGTTTCTTAAATAAAAATATTTTTTTATTTAATGGTTACTTAATATATTATTGCATCATTCAAAATAATAACGATATGTGTTATTTATTTTTCATTCGACAAATCTTTTAATGAATGTGATGCATGTTTCAAATTTGTCGACTATGCAATACATCGATAACTTTCATTTAAACTAATAAATCCCTTACTTAAGTTTGTAATATCATTTTATTAATCAATATATATATTTATTGAATACTGAAATAATTAATGCGAAAAAATGATGATCTACAAAATTTTGTGAATATAATCTGATTTTTAATCGTAAAAATCTCACTTAAAAATAACTTTTACCAAGAATACTCCAATTTTTTTACAAACCTCAGTACCTTTTCTATTTTAAATTGTAGTCAACTTTTAATATATTTAGGTGTAATGTTACCCTCATAGGTAACTAGATTGTATATTCAATTCATGAGCCAAATAATTAAAGTTCTTATTCTGTAGCTGGCATAAATTACACAGGTTGTGCGTGAATGTGCATTTGAAACTAGACATGGATCAAAATGGTTAAGCTAATAAGGGATGGCCTATAAACTGAGTAACGTTTTTGAGGGGGAGAAAAGGGTGACTATTAACGTTTACGTGGCATTACAAGGGGTAAGATAAGTAAATTTGTATTGTTACGCAACACTTTTTTTTTCTAAAAAAGCGGATAGTAGTTGATTTTAAATATCATTTCTATTTAATTTGGAAAACTACGTAACTTTTAAAAGATAGAAAGGGAGAGTTAAGTTTAATATCTACATGATGTTACATAAAATAGAGGGGGTAAGAAATGTAAGATAAAACGTTACGTGGTTTATGGACGATCCCTTACTAAAATTATTACATAGATTATAATAAAAATCTATTAAAACAGTTTTCACGTTGTGGAGATCAAGTTAGGATAGAAGTCAAGCTGATATGGTTAAAAAACGTATCATCTAATCAATATGACTTTTAAAAATAATGAGATATGAATTATTTTTCTACTATTCATATAAAATTTTACTCACTTCGATCGAATTCAAACATACTTGAGGAATTGATTAATATATCGAGTATTTACTTATTCACTTCTTGATACAATTTTTAAAAAAATCTCATGTATTTAAAGAATCAATAATTTTTAAAATACGTAAAAGGCATGCAATGTATTTAATATATTAGCAGTGACTTTAGTCATGATAAGAATAAAATATTTATATACGTAATATATTATCATATGTGTTGTTTGTAAAAATTTAATCTACAGCCATAAAATAGATATTTATTTTTTAAAAGTTTAAAAAGACAAAAAAAATAATACATCTTATAACGTACTTATGAGTGAGTACTTCCACTGAAAACGCCGAGGAAACAATTTCAAATTTTTAAAATTTCTAAGACAAAAGGTTATTATATTTTCTGTCGTGCATTTTTGAGCACAAATGATGAGAACGCAAAATGACTTTTTTTAAATTTTACAAAAATAATAATAAATGTCAGACATTAACATTTATTTAAAAATATATGGTGAAATATCATAGAACATGGTATACTTGTACTTGGTATCGATAACATTTATTTTTCTTAAAAGTTAATTTTGCGAAAATGAATATAAATAAACAGTATCTATATCAAAATAAAACTTATATTTTATTGGGTTTATGGATACTGTAGTATTTTAAATACTTGTTGTACAGAATATGTAAGATTATATTTACTTAATCAAATATATAGATAATAATTACACAGTTTTTGTAGAATTTTCCAGAATCATGATAAAAAAAAGAGACCGTTTTCGTACGTTACAATAATTTTAACTGATATCTCAAATAAACCTAAATAATTTATTAATATTCATTTTTCTGATAAATGATTTATTAAATATTAAATAATTACTATAATAGTGTATATTTTTTATATTTTACTTAAAATTAACATCAAAGTTATTGGGATATATTTATAAATAATATACTTAAATAATTGAGTATTTAAAACTTTTTTTGAAATATTGTAGTATTAACAAATAAATAAAATAAACGAATTAATTAACTTATTTATTTAATACATTAGAACACAAACATTTAATATCATTTCAACGGTTAAGTATTCAAAGTATAATGATGAAGATGAAATTTGTCGCTACGATCCATTCAAGTCCATGGCCGACTGCACAACTTCCCTCAAGGTCTCTCTATGTCTAACTCTCTCTCTCCAGTCATTCACACTCAACATTTTCGCGTCTCTGGCTATACTGTCTTCCCATCTCCTTCTGGGGCAGCCGACGGGTCGAGTACCGACTGGAGTTCCTTCAAACACCTTCTTGAGAGTTCTA
>JAPMAE010001890.1:5003-15480 GCA_036584705.1 Rhyacophila sp. 25_7 | reverse complement strand
GGGATCTCTGCCGTACTACAGTCGACGAAGCCGGCTGCCAACTGTTCGCGTTCAAGCCGAGTCGGTCGGAGGCTCGCACCCTCGCGCTTTTGCCGCGGTCGGGGCGACAAATAAAAAAGCAAGGGAGTATCACTCGGATAGGAACGCGCGTGCTGACATTAGTTTTTAGATTTATGCAGTCGTTGTAGTTTATTCTGCTGCTATTTCGTGTGCGCGAGTGGCTTGTTACATGCCGCGGCGGCCGGTGACAAACGGCGTCCAGCGTTGTGGACGGAAAAGAAAATTCCTCCTACGCGGTCCGGACGCGTCGCGAGTTTTTCTCATAAAACGGTGAGCTAAAGGACGCTGTCGAAGAAAGTGACGTTTCAAATGAATAACGATATTCCACAATCGAGTATATATGCGATTTGATAATAATATATTACGTTAATTAAATAAACAAACGGTTCATAAAAATAAACTGTTTGGTGATGTACCCGTATAAACAAATCACAGCAAATAAACGCAATTCTCTACGACTATTAAAATTATAGAATAAAATAAATAAAAAGTTAACTACCACAGCAGGCCAATTTAGAAAAAAGCTTGATATTATTACGTACTTCCGATATGCATGAATATAATAATTTTATTGATAGTATTTAACACAAAGAATATTTTTTCGCAGAATTCAGGCAAGTTTTTAGATTTTAACGACATAAATTTATTTGTATTATTTGATAACCGTGAAAGGTATGTTAACATCTAATAACGAAGAAATTATCGAGTAATCAATAAATAAGTATTGAAACTAAACTAAAACTTATGTATCAGCATATGCTCCGTTAGTATTATTCGTATAGATTGTTTGATGTATAAACTGACTATCAAATTGTTTTACATTAATAGGAATATAAAATGTTATTTTAAAACTTCCTTTTATATATTGTGGAATGAGGTACTCGTATATATAAAATAACTATTTTATAATTTACATGCTATCAATATCATTATGAAACAATATTAAAAACACAAAAATACTTCTACATTGTGAGAATTATTTTAAGACATTTTTAGTAAACTACTAGTCAACTAGAATAAAAACACTTTTAATGCTTTTTTGGGTGCTGGACAAAATCTGACAGCCAATATCCCGAATAAATAAAATGTGCTATTTGGACCAAACCGAATTTTTTTAATTTCGTTCATTACAAAAATATAATACTATGAAAGCTGAATATTATATACGTACATAAATGAAAATTTGAAACCGATTTTGTATGACAAAACACACGGGAAAAACCTATTTACATTGTTAACTTATCATTGACCGATCTAATGTATTTTATTCGGAATATTGGTCTGTCTGGGAAGTCGACAGTAGAGATCAGCTGCAAAGATTATTATCTAACCCCTTTTTTACATAGTTTAAATTTTTTATATCAACTGGAATAATTATTATATCAGTTGATATTGTATGATAAAAACGTCAATACAATCATTCACAACTTACAATAATTAAATCAATTCATAAACAAGTAATGTAATCAAATATATAAGTTTCTACAAAGCCCTAGACTCTTACAACATTCATAGCAACCAATACTCGATGTCCATTATGAAAGTAAACTCATTTATCTAAATTTATTAAGTGGGTGACGTCTGTTCCCTAAAAACGATTTCTAAACACTTCAATCGATTTCAGATTAGTGACGAGGTCAAGCTTTCCGCAATGAACCGCCTTAGCAATTTCCGATATGTACTGTTATCACGAATCAAATAGTCATAATATTGCTAATATTTCCAGCTAAACATTCGCAATTTCTGAAAGGTAAATAGATATAATACAATACAAGTATAAATCAACCAAATATACGTATTTTTCATAAACATAAAATTGTTTCGAATAATTTTCTTTTCAAGAAATTGTTTATTACTAATTTTATTATATTTCTATAATCATTTAAAAGCCAAAAACACAATGAAGCATGTAATATTATTGCGTAAAGGAATCATTCATTTTCAGTTAGTATTCCATAACTGTACTGTACCTGGGATATAAACTACACTACGATATCGACATAGTATAGTATATCTTTCAACGCTCTTTCTATGATATACTCAATTATGTTTTAACCGTACTAGAAAAGAATATATCGAAAGGAATATTGCACTATGTTATATTATTCAAAGGGAGCAACACAACGACTTTGAAGAGCCATAGTGAAAAAGTGCCCTTTTTGATATAGTGTAGTTTCCCTCCCAGATACAGATATGCTTTTACAAATAATACGTAGATTCAAATCAATTGCTTCCACATTATTTGAATATGAAAAACTTTAAGTAAACTTATACCTCCATTTCTATATATATATAAAATACTACATTAGAAAGATGTTTACCATTTGAATACATATCCCATAATAAAAGTATTGACAAACTTAACATTCCATTCTTCAAATACTAAGCACTGACTGAATTCACTAAACGCCATTGAATAGTCACTAGACATGCCTCCATAATAGCCGCTAATAACCTGTAAAACGTTAACAAATAATAAAGTATAAATAAAATATACTTAGCACTTCGTCAAAAATTGAACATTTTCGTCAATTAAGTGACCCACTATTTGTCTATTTTGAAGAAATGCTATGATGTTTGTTCGCGGTTATTTCTAGCACTGTGATGCCCTAAATGAGCGTGGTCGGTTGTTACAAACGATATTTGAGTGTCTAATGAAGGACGTCACGGGCTTACTTCTAGGAATGGTTCTAGGGATAACACAATTATCAATGGCAATGAAACCTGTTAGTGGAAATCGCGACTCAGCAATAAGTAAAAACTACTACATACCAACACGGCATACAAATATTGATTTGATTGCTGTATATTCTTAAGCGACTTTAAGATGTTGGTTGTTATGTGTAAATATTATTTTTTCAATATATCTGAGATATTCAGAATGTGAAATTTTTCTTTATAATTTGTTTTTTAGAAATAATAATTGTTAGTTATTAGCTCAACCATTTTGGGTTCGTACCCTGGCTGCAAATACAAATGAACAAGTATTTGAAAAAATTGTCACCAGCTACGGCATCGTACCCGAGGTCCTCGAACTTATGATTACACAAAATGTCCACTAAGTCAAGAGGTTTTTAATATATCTATGACACAATGTTGAAAGGTTTAGTTTTAAAAAAATATCCAAAGTGAGTCAATGCCATTGTCGGTTCTAAACTTTAGTGAATATTAGTGTCCTAAAACGAAATCTCAACTGAGCGTATTTATAGAGATTATACATATATTTTTATATTATATTTTAATACACGTTATTCTTTTTTAATATTAGTTTATTTCAACTGCATTTGTCAACGATTATACTTAATTTATAATAATACAATTCTCATGGACGCGGAAAATTCTTAAATACAGAAAAGAACGTGATTTATGATCCCCAGATTTCACTGAAACTGAAACCAGAACGTATATTGGTACAAATGCATTCAAAAAAGACTTCTAGCATATGTTTATTTATTTTTCTGCACACGATCAAAGTTGTCACAAAAATTTTAATCCTTTAAAATTAATTTACAAGAGAGTTAACTCAATTAAAATGTCATAATACAATAATAACACTACATATTCATATACAAATGAAAATGCTAATTAACGATAAACTGCGAATTCCGTCATTATTTTGATAGCCGCGAGATTGATTGTATATACATTTATCGGTATTAATATAATGCTTAAGAATAAAATTTTTAAAAATCTAACTTGATGAGAAATTTGTACACGTCAGTATGTATATAGCGTGAACGGTGAGTAAGCAGACGACTCACCGGTGTACTTTAAGCGGTAAATGGGTTAAAATGAAAACGTTTGCTGTAAGTATTTAGTATATACATAATTATTATATTAATATTAGATACATCGAAGTGACTGTTATTTTGTATATTCGTGCCACTTGGTTGGGCGTAACCATTTTGCCAACAACACAGGTTTTTTTTCTACTGAAAATTACCAGAAAATATGTTAATGATATAGTCGCAACTTTCTCTGACCCGCAGTTTGCAAGTCTTTTCAAATTACTTCTGCAAGATTTTATAATTAATATTTCAATGTTATCATTGTTATTAACTACTCTAACAAAATTATGCATCAATAGAACCAAAATAGAAAACATTTGTAATATCCCGTCATTTTAGGCAGATGTTAACCATTGGCTGGTATAAAATGAGGCAAAACAGATAACTAACCCCGCGTCATTCGAATAGCCGTTCCATTAATTTTATTTATTACTTCATTCCTTGACTTGCGCGCCAATATCATTAATTGAACGTTTGGATGCGTTCAACTCATTTTGTTATTGATTATCAATTTCAAAATTTGGAAGACGGGCATATGGAATTTCATTTACTAGAAACAGTAACTAAATGTATCTTTATAATGTAGAATAGTCGTGCCAAACTATCTCAATACTTTGCATTACAGTCATATAAAGTTTACTTTTCAAAAACATTGAAAATAAATGTACTACATTTTCGTATGCCTAGTTTTTCTTTGTTTTCCATAAGTAGGCATAAAAAATAGGAAAACTGAATCATTTACATCGAAGAATCCATTCATGTCCAAAATCGTAAATAATAAAACTGTATTCGGGATATAACATACAACGCTACAGTGAAACCTATAGGTCTCCATGAACATGAAACACGGAGCCTGTATTTGACCAGTGCAAGAAAACCAAGATTTAGCATTTGTACTCGTACACGAAGGTCCTCGACTAAATTTCCTCTAAATCAGTTAATATCTTGTGCGCAAGGAGATTCATATGATCAGGTTATATTGTTAAGTGCGATAAATCATGAGCACTCAAAAAGGTATTAGAAAAAACACTCCAGGATGCTTCTGAGCCATTCATGAAGTTACATGTGACAACATAATTACTTTAGTGGTATTTCATTTGTATAATTCCATAGCAATCTAATTAATAATGCAATCACAATTTTATCTTGCTATGGAAATCCAAAATTATTACAAGGTATTGTTACAAATGGATAAGATAATAAATGAGCTAAGTATGTTTAAAATTGACGCATAAGTCCATATTCTAATGTCATGTTTTGCTGGTAGTTAACCAGTATCATTATATAGGGTTTTCCAATAGGAACTTCGGAACTTTGACAGTTGATAGCGGCCATATTGTTTAAGCGACATCTGTCAAATTTCGTTCAACAACACGTGCAAATGATAAAATTGTTTTATCAAAATGGGTGTTCTGTTCGGGCAACGTTCCGCACGCTTTGCCCATTTTTTCCCATTTCAGCGATGAGGCTCATTTCTGGATGAATGGGTTCACCCAATTGTGTAACCGTAATTTAAATACTCACTCCTGGAGAAGTTAAATGTCAACCTGTCTATCTAAGAATCTATCAATCATGAAGATGTTTAACGTCAAACCATTAAATATCGACTCCTTTCTTCAAAAATTACCCATGACATCTGTTTCCTAAAATGTCAATATCTTATTGATTTTGTACACGCAATGCGTCACTGGCAGTAATGTCTCGCACGGTGCCAATCATATCGATCGATTCTGAATCGATGCCAGAGGTGTGCAAGGTCCTCCGACTCACGGTCACCAGAGTGACACCGTTAGCGGTCGACCGCCATATGCAAGACGTCCGTTGCCCTAATCTGTCTTACGACTTTGCCCAAGATTTTATGACGCATCAATGTTTGATGTAATATTGCAATTGTGTGCTTAGTTTGGAAGACAAATAATCATTCGTACTAACTAAGATGTTGAAGTCATTTCGGTGTGAACATTTCTTTTATATGTGTACGAACAACATTGCCAGCATGCATTTGCGAGTATGTCATTAACTCAGCAGTTCACTTATTTTTAGGCAGTTTGTTTGTAAGCTTTTAGTATTTTATCTTTATGAATTATATAAAACGCTGCATAACCGGTAGAGCTACGTTTTCAAATGATGTGTTGTCAGCCTAAGAGTGACTTTTATCTTTTTAATTAACACCTCCCCTAATATTATTTTTTTGATCATGTTTTAATATACTAAATACACAAATTTAAAATGGAACCGATTCGACGTAATTTTTTTTTTTTTTTTCAAGTACGACATGAAAAATATATTTTCTACCCATGGTTTGGACTCGGTGGTACAAAATACTTTATTAACCCTATGTAGGAATGTAACACTCGTTCGAGATTAATCATCAACATACATATAAACACATACGTTTTCATACAGTTCATTTATTACTCAAACAAAAACTGTTGAAAACTTTTAACTTTAAAAAGCACTCAAAATTCACGTGCTCTTGATATGGTTTGATTTTAAAAATTTGAAACCAAAATGATTTTTTACTTCAATAAATTCGTCGTCAATATTGAGTCAGATATTTTAATACGTAAAATTAAACCTCATTATTAATCGACTGTAGGCTGCATGTTTACGCGGAGCTTAAAGATATTTATTATAAAATATTTAAATACTAATTGTATAATGAAAAATTAACTATTTATGCAGGTTTTAAAGATGATTCAATCAGGCTTTTTATGCGGTTATTTGCAAAACCAATAATAGTTATTACCAATAGACAGAATTAGCTAATAAAACAGTTTATCAGTGAGTGCGGTCTGTGGAGAAGTATTTATGCGAATCATTGATATCCGGGGGAACATTGCAAAACAAATAATTTTCTTCTTGGTGTCAATTTAATTTCACCAACTCAACAAGCATGTCGCGTCGCGTGGCTATTTTAAATCCTAATCACGAAGGTTAAAACTATTGTTCCACTTCCAACACCCGCTAAGCTATGAGCGTCGTTAACAAATCACTGCCTACGCCAAAATCATGACAAACATGACCAGCAACACAATTTACTTAAATAATTAAAACGAATCATAAACCTGTCATATAAGTTAAAGTTTTGTTGCTGACTAGTTCGGTTTTTATGAATTACAATTTGTCAAGTAACAATCATCTTGTAAATAAATTTATTTTCACGCTTATTATGCCTGCGTATACGTAAAACTGTACTAGGAGCCCTAGAAAGATGGCGATTATTACATGTATTACAAAAAGTGATTCTAATCCCGATGATCCCCAGTATAGCAACGTCTCGATGAGACCTCAGTAGCTGTAAATCACTGAAGTACACACGCATAATCCATAGATAGGTACGGGCGATGTCGCTAACTTTGGGATTAAAATATCACTCTAGTAATTAATAACTTCTTCGTAATGACTAAACGGTTTCATTACACTACAACAGTGATTCTCAAAATGAAAATGTGAAAAATACTTGGGGGGGGGGGGGTCGCAGAAAATACACATAGAATATTTTGTTCAAAGATGTACCAAATTCGAGTTATTAATTTTTATTGATACTAAAAAGAAATCGCTTTTTAATCAAAATTATGAGTGTTTCAACACAATTAAATAAAACAAATAACTCCTGATTTTAAATTAAACCCACCACTCCCGAATGTTTTTCTACACATACCCATTCATCGCGGGGTCCTTTGAAAATTTTACGTACAAAAGAGGGTTATAGAACAAAAAGTTTAAGAAACGTTGCACTACAAGAAAGGTGTATCGTAGCAATTGCTATTATTATATATTCAGTATGTATGGCAGAACATAAGACAGGAGAAAAATGTATTTTTATTCTTGTTTTTAATGATATTGTAAAAACTCGAATAGTAATCAACTTAACTTCCTAAGTGCTAATTTCGATTAAGAAAACAAAATGACTCGCCGTAAAACACCCTAAGCTTCAGCAGGAAACATAACACATGCTTCGCGCTCAAAATATTAGACATGAAAATGTATACAACATTTTTACATTATCATTTTGTGACGATATTATTGTTAAAAGCGGCATGATCTAAATCAATATTGTAAAAAATACCTTTTCATGAATGCAACGAAGTAATAAAATTCACGAAAATATTTTCTTCGGCGTAGGAAAAGCGATTTTTAATTTTCTGTCGACAAAAAGCCACGACCAATTTTATGCGACAGATATAGAAAGTGTATTTGACATTATGTGACTAATGACCGGGAAATATCAGAACGATGGTTTATTTATCCGTTGACACCGTTCACCAAATGACTTTAATAGCACATTTTTACTTGGAAAAAAGCTTGGAACTTCAAATATAAAAATAATGCATATCTACTAATTTCATAATGTGAAAATTATTCTAAATGTAATCCACTCAAGATTAAATATTCCAAATACGGACTCGACTTCTTTATATATCGCATATTTAGTGATCTCTGAAAACATTCTTTCGATAACATTCGTAAAGGTATACGTTGAATAAGATTTAGTGTTATTTGTAGACTATATAAAACATGCAAATAATGTAAAGTTTTTGCCTAATTTTTGCAGTTATTATTTGACACATACGACAGCAATAAACATATAATTTATTATCGCTGTCAGGCAAGAAATTATACAAACCATGTAGAGTGTATTTTATGATATATTGACGCTTTCAAGCTCTGTTACAATATGACAAATATTACAATACAAGGGACCAAATCCAGGTTGTTTATTTTTTGCATTCTGTAGTGCCATTTTATACTTTTATTTTTTAGATATGTACGATAAACTGTAGTGCTTGTCCGTACCGTATCACCATAAACGTTTTGCGTCTCACTAAACACCCTCCGCGTGACACCTAGTGGCACGCGTGTCATATGTTTCCGACAGCTATCCTAGATAATAGATTAATCATTTATGGGCTTTTACATTTCAAAAATGACTGCCAACTGGCAATTCAAGATACAAGCATCGATTTGAATGCATGTTGAAGATTATTAAATGTGATCATCACTACATAGGTCACATTCGCATTAACCGATTAAATGTTAGAAATGCATTAACTTTCACACGTTAAAACATAGTTTGCTAGACAAATTTTAATATTTTGGATAATTTATATATGAAAACGCAGAGATATGACTAAGAAATATTCAATATATATTTTTTTTAATATTAAGGTTCAATTTTTGCTTAAAAATACACAGCTTGCCGGGTTGTGATATTATGTCTGAAATATAAAAGGTTAAGATGTTACGATATTGAACCATTTTTTTTCATAGAATTCAGGCTAGTTTTTTAGGTGTCAAAAAATTAAGAACAGCTTAGTCGCGACGTTTAACGATGACTTAATAGGACTTGTTTGTTTCAATAATTGTAAATAACAGAAGAGTTCCATTAAAATCGAAATGTATAATAAAAAGCAATAAATGACTAAAATAAAATCATATCGGTTAATAAGCTGCATTTCATTATTACATCAGATACGAGTAGTTAGTTAAAAAATATTTTTCAACAGTATGAAATTATTCCTAGGTGAATGAGTGGGCAAGAATTACAAATTTAAATTGGACAGGTGGACATATTTTTGCAACTCAACACTACATTAATAATAATAAAAACAATACTAAATAAGAGTACACTTCCAATAATTAAATTAGTAATTGTTTTCGAGTTTGTTAGAAAACCAAAGACAATAATATATTTTATTTTATTACATTCAATTTATTATGCTTTATATTATATAAAAAATAATTTAGTTGTCTATGTATCTTTCATTTTTATTTGAATAAAGTTCTTCCTTATTCTCTAGATGCAATGGCTGTTCTAATTAATCATCAATTCAAAAAATAGTATGCTTGTTTCAAGAAGTTCATTGGCTTGTAAAACAGAATATACCAGTATTCCCACATACTTGGATATTTCTTGCCTTATAATATAACAAACCATCTTTTCTAAATCTGTAACTATACAAAGGCAACATATTGAATAACAAATAAAACGGACACATTAAAAAATACTTTTCATTCACTATGGGGTACATGAATATTTGAATATGTAATATAAATTTCTAAGGAATATTTGAATTTAGAATGCGCCATACCAGAGACAAAAACTGGCATCATTACTACTAACCAGAGATTTGTGAAAATATTTTTTTTCATGAACAAAAGCTATTGGCAATAATTTATAAGTTTAAATTAAAATGTTAAGTATTTAAAAAGTCTCATATAAGAAAATGGGTGTTAAAAATTAACACAGTAATAATATTCTGGATTCTGGGGTATCACTATATTTATATCTTTCACTTCCTAAGTATCATAACATCTATACTATTTTTATTCACACAAACACTATATTTTATTAGTATAATCAACTCTAAGAAAAATAATATATGGACTACATTTTTTCCTTCAGATTATTAATCATGCATCATAATTTGATTTTTATGACATCAAATAAAAATTAATTGACAGTGTATATTTAAATTTATAGGTGAGAAAAAATCTCCAATAATATGTCCACCCACTGGATGACAAGACAGCTAATTCTGGAGGCGGACAGATTTTGATTATATCATATTTATCGAACAACTATGGAAATGAAGATCATTTTTTATTTATGATTTTGGTAATAA
>JAPMAE010001885.1:4148-14670 GCA_036584705.1 Rhyacophila sp. 25_7 | reverse complement strand
TGGTAATTCACAAAACTTTTACAAATAAGGCTTTTTGTGGCTTGAATCCATTGACTACGACATCTTTGATGGTTTTAGAATGCTTTTGTGTACAATACTTAACTCATTTTTATCAAATTTGCGGCTTGATTCCTTTAACTTTTACGGCGACAATATATACCCATACGTATTAGTATTACTAGTACAAGTTACTAGCTAATACAAAAATTACTATTATAATTTGACATAATCCAATAACTATAATACATATAAAACATATAACTCTTAAAAGACTATTCGTATATATAGTGGTATTTTTACAATAATTTACTCACATTTCTATAACTGTGAAATTTTAATCAATATGAATGATTCAATACATTTATACCGATAAATGATTGGTTTAATTTTCTACTTAAATAATTTATCTGAAATGATGGCATGTTAGTTGTTATTCGACTAAAGTTTCGTCAATAACACGAACGTCTCAATGATAGCGTGTCGATACTTCATTCCATCAAATCAGTCAATAGCCTTTATTGTTAACTTACTACGATGATTGTTTTGCTACAAAATGGATATTGCAATATATGTAGCGCTCGAACATTTATATTTAGAAATTAAAAATAAACAAAGTGGCTATTCTACAAGAAGCCATACACTAGTATTGTGTGAAAGTTTTATTTATAGCCATATCTGATTATCAGTTGTACGAAGAATAAAGTGCTCCCGATGTAATCAACCGGCAACGTATAAAGCTGAACGGTCAAATTAATTCGTGAGTTTTTGCAAAAAAATGCCAAAAATATTCTTAAATAAAAGCTTTATACTAAGTAAACGTATCAACAAACAGTCGCAATCAACAGGCAGTTGTTATTACAAACTGTTAAATTTATAAATGAAATAAATATTAATATAATAGTATACCGACAAAACATACTGAGAAGATTATTAAGTAACATATCGGCTACATAATTTTGTTTGTACCATATTTGCTCTAAATGAACAATATGAAAATTGCCTCGGCAGTTTTTTTTATCTAATTTTATAATGATATATGATTTTTTATATAATTTGAAATCATATAATCCATTATTGGAATTTTCTTCCTCCACTTATCCGTCGCCCTTGATAAATCAGTACACAGCTCATCCAAATAATAATCAAATTCAAATTCCATGACAGTCACAATTTCTTTTCAAATTTTAATTTGTAACTGGGACAGGAGCGAAATTTTCGAACTAATAATGAACGTCTAATACTCGTTAAAAACTATAAACAAAATATTCATGCTTCAAAAATTCCATATATTTCATTGCGAAGGGGACATGAAATTCACTAACGCGAGTATGTGGTAAACTACCCAAGTTATAATAATACATTTTTTTTAATGTTACGTAAAACGACGTGATAAAGTAACGGACCGCGACAACCATAGTGAAGAGATGTTGAACTTGTCTTGAATTGCACTATAACCAGACATACTTGTATATTTTCATCAAATCCTGGAGGACCGTTGAATACCATTCATATGATGCATTACATGAAGTTATGGGATACCCACATAAGATACGATGATTCAAGAAGACTAGCCAGCGGTTGTGTCGTGACATGGTTTAGGAAAAAATAAGAAAATGCTATATAATATTTTTATTATTCTACTAATTTTTTATTGTATGATTTTCATCAAATGTATTGCTGGACTCAATAAACTTTGCAAAAAGCTTTCCATAAACATAATGTAGCGCTATTTTCTATAAAGAGAATAATAATATGAAGCATGCTACAACTTTTCACTGCTTATAATCACGCGTCCTTTTGTTTTCTCATACAACTGCTCATGTATATTATATTTGCACTAAAATAATATTTATTTTTAATAACTTTATATTAAAATAGTGTGTACCAGTATATTGGCAAAACCTGTTAAGCTGAAAAATAACCGATTTGACCTAATAATGCAGTAGGGTTGATTTTTTTAGGCACTATCAACTAGTAAAACAAACTTAGCCATATTTTGTGTCCTTTTTTTGTAATATTATTGTTAAATGAATGTAAGAAACTCAAACCTTTTAAATTCAAAATGACTTTTCTTAAAATATTATTTTTTTATTTAACGCCTCCTGCCAGTATAAAGACGATAATGGTGACACTATTTAACAAATTGTATATATTAACAAATCGAGGCGATGTTTCTTTTTTTCCATTTAAAATATTAGTATCGAGTGTTTAAACAAAAATTCAATTTTTGATAATCTAACGATATCTTTTGGAACAAAAAATTAATTGTTCTAATAAAAATACTGATAAAGATTTTAAAGTCTTTAACGTATTACTTAATCTACGACTCAAGTATTAACTAACAAGACTACTTTTGTCTATATATAGCTGTTAATATATTATTTATAACAAAAATCAACAGTTATACAAAAACGTGTAAAATATGGTAATAGTATAAAAATATCAAAAAGATTTTACAGTTTTTTTAATGTGTCTAAAATCACATTTTTGGAATCGATCGTATATTATTCATTGAATATCATTGACATAACACATTTTTTATGCTTTATATATAGTTTACTAATATTAAATATGTCTACTACAAGTACTTATTATGTATCTATAAAACTAAGCAAAACAAAACAAAACTTATTTCCTTACTAGTAGCTAATTTGAGCGTCGATAAAATTATCGTATCGGTATGCAGGTGATTTTTCTTTATGGTTGTTCTAAACAACACTGGATAATTATTTCATTTGCAAAATGGATGGGTGGCGTGCAGTTTCAGACGTTAAATGACGGAAAATCTTGTTAAAACCCGCAACGTTTTGCCTGCGCGATATAATAATTATTTTTAAAACTTACAGTTCTAAAATAATGTATAGTGCTTAATCTATTTTTACTGCATGCCGGGCTTCAATATTTGTTTACAACTTTTTGTATAGTAAAGCTCGAAAAAAGTATTGAAAAGTATGCAATTCGACTCGTACATGCTTTCATTAGACGTTTCTGTATATATTTTTATAATTATGTGCTAATTACCGACGCGATGTAGAAGCATGTTTTAATAAGTCATCTGATTTAGCAAAAAGTGTGATTTGTTTATCAGCGTTTTCTATCCACTTTAATATATTATCTAAATAGTGTTAATATGAGTATATCTGCCAGTAAGTCATGTTGAAATATAATTTACCCTAAATAATATTCATTTAATAATGAGAAATTTGTGATTAACTATTTAATCTTTGGTTGCATGTTTTATTAAATGCCACGTATACGTAAAAACTATTTTACTTGTAACAATCTATAAGCTTATATATTCGAACCTCGTGTAATACATTGTTCCACAAAAACGTCGTGGAATATAAATCCATGTTATATGAGGTTTTAAATTCATACAAAATCAGGGTATGCTTTCCAAAAAATATCGAAGTTTAATTATATCTTTTATTTTTTCTAATAAACAATATAAAAAAATATATGTACGTTTACGTATTTATTTTAAATACTTAGATATTATAGATCATTCATTATCACTTCAATCCGGAATGAAGATCATTTTGAAAGTTTTTTTACGAGTAATAATTACCAATTATCAGGTCAACCGTTTCGAGTACGTATTCTAGCCACAATACAAATGAATAAACATTTGAAAATAGCTAGCGGATAGCGCGTATGCCTAGCAAGCAGGGATCATGGGTTAAAGGCTCATGGAATTACACACGAATGTCACAATTAATCAACCGTGTTATATCGAAACCGTGTTGTAAAAGTATCGTGTTATAAGAGGTCTGGGTATAATCTAATCTTTGCCGAATTCATGTATTCCGTTGTTACAAAGTGATGAAATTTCACATTCCTTCTAAATATTATTTGAATGTTAATTATTGCAACGGATCTATAAAATCTTTTAATTTAATGAAATTTAATGGATTATTATTTGAAATAGATGATGTTACGTGTTGATTTAATATTTCAAAACGTATGCTTACAATAAATATTTAAAATAACAAAGAAACTTTTAAAATAATGAAGCTTAATTAAAAAATTCCTGGTATTGTGTGTACTTAATGACCACGTTCGGTTTTTTGTTTGCCTCGCCCATTTGTGGCGTGTGGCTAATAAGCTTTTTAAGCTATCGCATAAGATAAAACCTCGTTCTAAAACCTATTAGACGGTGACTCGTGAGAGCTTTTAGGAGTTTGGTAATCAATTTCCGGTAGATTCAATTTTCTTTCAACGTCATGGTTTGCCTTTCATTGTCTTTACGCATTTCACTCAATGAAAGTGTTTTGAAGATTTCATTCATGAATAATAAAATGAGTATATCTTTTAAGAAAGAAACAATGTTGAATGTACTCGTAGATACAGTATTTAGAAAAATCAATGTTTTTACACTCGTTATTATATAGGTTACGCAGGTAAACATATTATGAAAGGTTTTATGTGTAAGATGCATTATTATTGTAGTTAATTTTACTAAAACATATATACAATTATTTTTATTTTACTTTAAATGATAAGTAAATGAGGCTAATAGCTCTGCATATCTATACCTGGGAGGGAAGTACACTATATCGAAAATGGTACTTTTCCACTATGGATGTTTAAAGTTGTTTTCGTGTTGCTTCCCTCGGATAATGTATAACAGAGTATATTATTTCTTTCGTTGTATTCTTTTTAGTAGACTTGCAACATAATTTAGGAAATCGCCGGAAAGAGTGTCGCAAGATATACTACACTATGTCTATATCTCAATTTTTTCCAAAATTGATATAGTGTAGCTTACATTCAAGATACAGATATATATAATAAGATTTTGAAGACAATTTTAAAGGCAATTTCTTTATGGTTGAACTTAAAATGCATACCACGTTAATAAGTTTATTACGCTACAATTGACTTGGACTACATATTGGTCCTGACCACGAACTTAAATATTTATTTTTTAAGAAACATAAAATATACTTAAATTCAAAGAATTCTATCGATTGAGTTTAAGTATCATCCATAAAACACGAAACATTTTTTCTCCTTTTTTTTATCTCCCCTCTTCATGTAACACCATATAAACATTCAGCGTGACTTCCCCCTACTGTCTCAAAGGTTACGTAACTTTTCACATTAAATATGAATTTAATTTACAATCAACTTCTATTCACTTATTGAAAGCGAAAACTGTAACGTAACAATAAAAATTAGCCCACCTTGTAAAGATATGTAGATATTGATGGTCAACCCTCATTCCCATTAAAGTGCGTTCCATAGTTTATGGACAACCTCCTGACAGATTTTGTTATTCAAAAATAATTCAAAGAAAAAAACGTATTAATATTGAAGAAACTTTAGAACGAATTATAAAATGGAGTAATTACAGGCTATAAAACATTTATTTTTTTATTTGAACATAATATTAATTAAAACTTTCTTTTCATTAGTAATGTAGGTATAAAAAGCTTCTGTTCTTAAATAATTACGTTGGTAAATGGTTTTTAATCTATTGTCATTTGTTATTTGCTTATATTACAGTACATCCGCAAAGCATTCCGTCGGTATTTTATCGAATTTTCGTTAATATCATCGGAATAGCAGCCTTCCGTGATCCCGACCTCAGTGAAAGCAAAGTTATTAGCGACGCAGCTTATAATTAAAAATGTCGCTTGCTTTTGCTGACAGTAGCTTGGAGTTGTTTTGTATCATGTTACGAACTAACTAAATTATATGGGACGTATAAATTACTGTCCTATAAACTCGTTATGAGACTACATTGTCATGCAATTGTTGACTAGGTTACAATGCGAAAGTGAATGAAATAAAATGTTGAGTTCTACCACGAAAAACTATATTTTTTATTTTTATTTTTTACAATGACTTTACCAAAAGAAAACAGTTTTATTATATCATTGGATAATTCGTCAGTATACTGGCAAAAAGCGTTGAGTAAAAAAATGACTGTTTTGACGCAATATTTCAGTTTGGTAGATTTTCGCACGCTCTATCTTCTGGTAAAATAAGCTTAGCCATATTCTTTGTACTTTCTCTGTGATATTAAAATGTTACATACTATTAAATCGATATTGAATATTTTTTTACTGGCATTACTCATTAAACTAATTAATGATTAGTTTGCTGAAGAGATTAAGTACTTATAGATATATTGTAATTTTGGAAAAAAAAACCTCAATAAAACTCATAGTGAAAGTTGCCATTACATACCTATTATCGTTAAATTTATGTAAGAGACTCAAACTTTAAAAATCAATTTTCTCAATACTTCTCTTTTTTTAACCCAACACCTTCTGCCAGTATATCGACGTATGTTTAATATTATCTTTGTCGCCCTCATTGGGCTAATAGATATTGCGTTCATCTTATAAGCAGAATTACAGGTTGGTTGTTCCAGTTCTCTAGCTAGTCGCATTTTTTTCAAATGTTCATTCATTTATATTATTTTAGATGAAATTAAACATATGGTTGAACTTGCAATAATTATCTCTTTTCCAAATGTGTTTTTAAATAATAAAAAAAAAATTAATATAGTTTGTTAATTGAATCATAAATAAACATTTTCTTCCAAAAAACAGACAAATATATTAAGATAAAGATTTATTAAAACACAAAAAACACTAACCAACCTTATTTTCTTCATAGTCAGATTTTAAATTAATGTTCCTAATATTTTTTTATTAAAATCGTATTAAATATCAGTTTTAATTATAACACATGATTATCGAGTAATTTCGTAACAAAAATAGTTTAACTCTTAGTAAACTATTTACATCATATTTGTCAAAAAAAAAAAATACTAAAGACTGACAAAAATATTAATTTACAACATAAATACTTGTATTTCTATACATTCAATAGTTACATTAATCATAAACAGTTGACATACAATTATTCGTAACCCGCCTGACCCTTTTTTCTACAAATTATTCCAATACACGCTCCGATTTACAATCAAACTCGCCCCTTTCCACCGAAGATTATTAGCAGTATAATTGCAATACCATTATTACAAAATTAATGACTAACCCTAAATTTATGAAGGAAACCAAATTTACTTTCGATGTAGCACACTTTGTACACAAGCCTCATGTCTAGCTTATATAATTCATAACAATACGAATCGATGTTTGTCAAATATTGCAATATAATCAACAAACCTAATAAATATGTATGCTAACTTTTTTATAGCTAATTAAAATTATCTTCTGTCAATACTGAATACAAAAATCATAATTTTTAAATAAAACCACAGTATTAACATCCATTTCGACACATTTTTTTTTCAAATGTCCAGACTGATTTCGTCTGCTACAACATTTCTACTAAGCGTCTTTCCATCAGTTGACACTATTGTAATATATAATATATAAACGGTCTTAATTTTTTTCAAATACGTTTATGGACAGAAGTATAAAACCTATGCTTTTATTTCAACTTTTATGGTTTTTAAATAGACACAATAAAACCTAATAAAAAAAAATCTTGATAGAAAAAATATATTTAATTCTTTCACATACATCTCTTTTTTAATAGTAAAAACGGTACGAATTAAATTACTTTAGAGTATCCTATTATATCCTCGCAGTGAAGAGAAAAGATAGTTTCATTTTTGAGATTTATTATTTAATTGTTTTAAAATTTACAAAATTTGATAGTGATACAAATTTTTCAGCAATACTCATGAACGAACTAAATCATGTTTCACATGGCGCTGTTTGACCATTGATCGATTTCTATGACTGTTTTATCGGATGTTATTTATAAAAAATATTATTCAGCTTTTGAAAATTCAATGTTTTGAAGATTCGACTTGCTTATTATCAGTCTCTAACGTGTTAACAGGATCCTTAGAATGTAAATGTAGTTGATGATGATTTCTTGGTAAAATATACGAAACTTTATAATTAAGTAGTTTATTAGTAAATATATTAGTAACTATAACTTTATTATTATAACTATAACTATATTAGTAATATCGATACGTATTTGTCACTTTAACATTAATCTATTTAAACATTATTCAAATAATTTTGAAGTATTTTGAAGGCATATATAGCAAAAACTCTATAACGCGTAATATGGAAAAACGTTAAAAATATAAGTATAACTTGACGCTGGTAAATAATGTAAATATAGTTCTTTTAAATGACTAGTGGTAAATAAAAACAATATACACTTCATCAATATTCTCGAGTATACCGAATTTAAAAAATGCGTGCACATGATCATATAAAAACTGCAAATTCTGCTGTATTATAAATTATATATACATATGGCAACACTCAACAATTAATATAAAATGTTATATCTATGACATATTATTAAAGATACCATTGCGAAAAATTGCTAATTTTTGCAAAAATGTCGTTTTATAAAACATACACAAATAAAATATATTATGTTGATAAATGTTATTTTATATTTATATTTATCAACGTATGTTTTTTTAAAAGATATATTTTAATACAGTTATTTACAATAACAGTTCAAAATAGATTTATAGTAACAAGCCTGCAGTCGTAAAATTACTGAACACGTTTTATAATTTGCATAAATATTTTATTAACAAAAATTCTCAAACAGACAGATAGTCGCACGAGGCCAAAATTACCATTTTATTGGAAATTATTTATTTTCACTACCGAAAATCTTGAAATTTACATTAAGATGGTATAATGTCGATGCATTTATTTGTATTTATGCTAAACGAGATTGCTTACGGTCTATGCAGTTTCGTGCACTCAAGACTGAGACTAATTTGTTTTGCTACGAAAAATAACTACACTGATTTTTGTACTATGGAAATTTAATAAGCAAAATCACTATTATTTTAGTCCTGATTAAGAAATATAGAATTTTATAGCTTATTTTCATCCTTTAAGCACAAAATGAAAATCATGTGAATAATATTATGGATAAAGAATACAACACAAATAAGAAAAACTCAATTTAAAAAAATGATTTATTCAATATTGTGTGTGTGTTTTTATTTGATAAATCTATTCGACCGAACTTCTGATATGTTTCTGGGTACCTGATGTGATAGGTTACAAAATTTATATATAAAAACAGTCAATATAAAATATGTTTATTCGAACTCTTAATATTTCGATAACAAAAACAAGTGTTTCTATATTATATATATCTCAACAAAAATTTTATATTTCAATTCAGAACTGAAATTACTTTCGAGTAATTGTTTATTTATTCATAGCTTTCATGGAAATTATTACTTGCATAAATGAAAGGATTATTATATATCTGTACCTGATATATATCTTACCTTTGTCAATTTTTAGCAAAATGAGATATCACTTAATGTAGTATGTATATTTTACAACGCTCGTTCCAGTGATATACTCAATTATGTTGTAATACTACTAGAAATGAATATAGTGAACACTGTGTTATATATTATCCAACAGCAACACCAAAACAACTTTGAACAGCCATTTTTGACATAGTTTAATTTATTGCCATGTACAGAAAATTGCCCTTATAGTTGAGTGTATAGTGCACCCGACTCAGAAGCCAAATGCCTAGGATTTTAATTCTATAGCTGGTAAAAATTGGGCAGGTTTCTTCATGTGCATTTAAAACCAGGACACAGATTATAACTGACAATTATATTACTAAAAAAAATGCTTTATTAGGAAGTGTATGTGGTTAAGAGTACAAATATTAAATCATTTATAAAATATTACATTGGTGACGATTGAAATTTTGAAAATACTATATACTTTTGTTTTCAAGAATGAATACAAAAAAATGTATTATATTTGTATACTCTATAATCGTACGTTCTACTGTTTTTTTCTGGGCGTGGACGTGCTATCAAGAATAGCTCCAGAAATAAAGATAAAAACATATTGCGTCTCAAAAAAAACAGTTTTTCGCGTTTTATTGTGCCGTTCGCCGAAATCCTTTGGCCTCAGACAACATTGGCTTAGTTATGGGTCGATGAGGAAAATCGCGTGACCGTTCTGCCATAAGCGACATCCCCGTTGCGTGTCTCCGCACTTTTTAAAGCTGTCAAAACGACCTTTCACTGTAATATTAACTCTAATGGAAAAGCTACGAAATATTTGTATTGACAGTACATATCGCATAAATTTAATCCTCTGACATCGCAATACACAGTGTATCAAAAACAATCTAAATATACAAATGCTTTGTTGGAACTATAATATATAGAATATATAATGTTGTCACACGTATGTAAGTAAATTATATGTTATACGCAGTTCTATATGAATGTAAAACTAAAGGAGAAACAGGAAAAAGCTATGCCGGTATTCTAAAATAAAATACTCTGACGACAACGTAGACCAATCAAAGAAAACCAAGGATTCCATATACATTCTAATGCTGAGCTCCGCGAGCTGTTTTGCTCCAACATTTAGACTCAGATGGGCGGATCATGTTGTAAGATGTAATAAATCTATAACACTCACCAAGGAATTTGAAGGTACTCTACTAGGCACTCGAACAGTCGGCCGTCTCAGAATGAGATGGGCGGATAATATAACTAGAG
>JAPMAE010001884.1:0-18494 GCA_036584705.1 Rhyacophila sp. 25_7 | reverse complement strand
AATGTAATTTTGGAACGATGCATTCCTTGTCAGACAGTAAACGTGGCTGATGACGGCTGGAGCCGAGTATATACAATTCAGTGCGTCACCGACCCAAAAAAAATCTCGAAATTCGCTGTTATAATCTTACCGTAAAATGAATATTTTTACATCGTTAATATGGAATAATTATGGTCACTTACGAAGTTAATTATTATACTGCAGTGCTCCGCAATCAGTGTACCGTAAAACGATATCAGTATATGCCATAGCAAAATAGTAGATTTTAAATAAAAATACACACAAATATTGTTCAAAAAATAATTCTGCCCATAAAGCATATTTAACCTTTTAACCGTCCGTGATAAGATACGTACATCAATACACGCACATGGCAGACGATGTAGGTGCCGTCTTTTATTATTATTTTTTTATTAATGGCTAGTGCATATAAACATCACGTATATGTAAGTGTTTGTATTGTTTAACTTCCGTTTTTTCTTTTTAGTACTCGTATATTCGCTCCGAAATGAAGAATATCAATCTTTACAATGTGAAGATTGTTTTTGACAGATTAATATATATTTATAAAGGTTATAATTGTCAGTTATTAGCTCAGCCAATTTGGTTCATGTCCTGGTTTCAAATGCACTCTTAAAAACCTGTGCAATTTTAGCCAGCTATGGAATTCGAATCTTAGATACTCGGCTTGTGAGTCGGATGCGCTATCAACTCACCTACGAGAGCACATATAAAACTTTAAGGGTCGTTTATTTTTTTGTTTTATATCATTTCTTGTACTCTGTTTAAAAGTTAAAAAAGAGACTACTATAAATTATTTACCTTCATCTACTACAGCGAACACCAAACTACGGTTTACGGGCAGAATTCGGCCCTCCAAAGATTTTCATCCGGCCTCTATATTTTTTTACACATGCAGTGTAAATTAATGTTCGTCTATTCTAACGGGATTTTAATAGGAATATTTTTCGTTTCCTAAGTTCGGAGTTTGACCTCAGTGGATGCGTAAGTTTAACGAACGCAAAAGCGGAGGTAAAAATAATTATAAAATATTTTGAATTTCATTTTTTATCCAAATTATCAACATAAATTTCTCTTATTTAGAATAATTCTATCTAACTATTGAGTTTCTTACATCATTTGAAAGAAAATTTCATATATACTTGTTTATGTAAACACTGTAATACAAAATATAAATTCTTGAAATTTCAGTAATTAGGTTTAAGCTTGTATTATTACACATAAATACTTGTCAATTGCAAGTCTGAACATTGAAAGTTGCAATCCCAATCCAATCGAAACCTCTGTTATGCATCCCTTTCAAAACTTGCGGAAATGAAGACATGATTTCATACGGAAGTTCCGCACTTGTGGATGCGAAGACGGAGCTCCGTTACAACCCTATTTGCAACTATTAAGAAATTATTGAAAACATCACTGTATTTTGATATGCAACTAAAAATATTTGAAAAAAATATTTTGAGGTGAACTACATCATGTTAATTTTGGCAAAACTGAGATATCGATATAGTGTAGTATATCTGGCGATGGTCTTTTCAGTGATATACTCAATTATATTATAAACCTACTAGAAAAGGATACAACGAAAGGAATATTACACTATGTTATATATTATTCGAGGGAAGCAACACTGAAACGACTTTAAACAGCCATTGAAAAAGTGCCATTTGACATTGTGTCGATACAGATGTGCAGATTGAATTCTGATATAAGAAATTTCAGTGTAACAATAATTGTTATTAGAATTGAAATTGATCGAAGCTAAAATTGAACGAAACTATTTGTTAACTAGTATGTGTGTTCAGAACGTGTTAATATTTTAATGTTTTTAATAATACAGAAGACAAATTTAGTATTTCTGTAAAATCTTTCTTTTATTCGATATATTCATATTTCATTAGAGTGAAGTATTTTTACGACCCCACGATTTTTGCTACATTGGGATTTAATTTGAATAATACATTATTTATATAGACCTTTCATAGTTACCTACTTTAGTAATTCGTTTTTGCATCGCGTTATAAACTGATTACGAGCCATTATACCGAAAAATCCCGAAAATATAAATATATTTCAATTTCCAGTATAAAATTTATTGCTATATTACAAAATAACTAATTTCATAACGAGTATTAATGGTTATACCATAATAGAGTAATTATATTATATGGTTTAAAAAAAAAAATATAAGTCATTCAATATTAATATTATTGTTAGTTTTAACGATTCCCTTAAATCAAAGGTCTTAAAAAACTGGTCGATCACGATTAGGATTTTGAATTTTGAAAATAATTATTATTTTCATATTTACAACCATGGAAAAAACTAATTTCCCCGTCGTAGGACAAATGGTTTTTGGTTATTTGTTAATGAAGCGGTTTATTTTTAAGAAACAATATTTTGTTATTTAAAATAAATATTTTTAAATTTGAAGAACTAAACAATTGCGTATAATAAAACTTCTTATACGATTCATGTTAAGAATCGATCGCCATGAAAAATTAAAAGTAATTAAAAAGTTGCTCCCAATCTCAAAATGGTTGGGTATCCTTGCTGTAAAGTATAAAGATATGTGATCCAGTGGCGTCGGTTATTCTTAGAAAAAAAATCTTTCCAGAAATTCTTGGCACACACCAAGTAAAAATATTCTATCTATAGAATTAATTCCAAAAATATCCTTCAAGTTATATATCAACATAGTTATTTGTTCAACATAAACAAAACCAAACTTATAACGGGTTAAAAATCCACAGATATATTTGAAATTTTTGAAAACTCTCAAAAATTTCAGAACCTTGCTACTCGTACATATACCACCCTCTTATCAGTTTCTATAACCTTTCGGTGATTATAATATTTATTAATGGTTTTAAAAATAGTTTTATTGTTATCAAAATTTATTTCCCACATTGAAATCTTTATGGGTAAAAACATAAAAATCTGATTGGGTTATATTTAGTGTGAAGTTTGACTACTGCTGATTTCCCGCATAACCTGACGAGGTTAAAAAATATTGTGCTGTTTCAAGCTGTCACAATATCAAGATAAAGTATTTTGTTCACGGCAAAAAGCAGTATTTCCACTCGAGTCTTGAATGGTATTGATATAATCTAACCTGTCAAATGGCAAGATGAAACATACCGAAAATTAACTTCTTAATGTATAGTTTCCATTTTAGACGTATCGAATTACTTTAGTATAGAAGTAGCATCTAAAAAAAACACGGTATACTGTCTTTCTTAATTGAATCCGTTATTGAAACGGTACTTAGAGTTTCATTGTTATTTTTTTATAATAACAAACGACAAGACAGGCAAATCAAGCCGTTGTTAGTACCTGGCACAATATTTTTTGTCAATTGTATAAAATGTAATAATTTATTTGTTTATCACATTTTCACTTCTGTTTTTACACCCAAGACCCTCGTTGAGAATGACTGACTTAAAATAGTATTAGCTATTCATTTCCATATATTGAATATGTATTTATTTAATTACAGGGTTTCCCAAACTATGTTCCGCGTAACACCAGTATTCCGCTGAACATGAATAGGTGTTCCGCAAAATTTTGACAAGGTTTTATACACTGCAACGACAACGTATTTATGCGAAGCGGAATTTTCTTATCATGCTCCATCAAATTGTAAGTGCAGGAAGAGGCTCGACGCCACACCAGATATTAGAATGCAACTTTCCAATATTATGCTTGATATCAAGAAGATATGCAATTCAAGGACTCAATATCATCAATGTCATTGAGTGCTTTATTTATTGATATTTTTATGTTTATACTATATTATAGTTTTATATTTAAAAATAATTACTAAATAAATAATGTGTTCGAATAACATTTTTTTTTAAATTTTTACTAGTAGGAATTACCCAACCTAAAAAAATAAGCTGAGATTTCTGTTAAAGTTTCCGGGTTCGCGAAGTGTTCCGTTGCAGAAAAAGTTTGGTAAACCCTGATTTAATACATCCAAGTATAGTAGTAAGTGTACAGTGGCGAATTGTCAAAGAAAGGGTATTCACCGATCACATGGAAACTTTTTATATCTATCATCCCCTTCCACCACCCTCTAGGGCAAAACCTAACTATCACCTATTCTTTGAGTTCAGTGTCTAGCACACACAGAACCACTGTAGGCTTCTTTAAAGGAGAGATTAGCATATTTGGCTCGCGGGTTCAAATTCTGCCTACTTTGAATAGCCGTGTTATTCTTTTATCCTCTTGTCTGTAAACAGTTAGACACAGAGTGTATGTAGCACTAAATCGCTATCAATATTTGTGAAAAAATCTACTTTGCAATATTTCATACGAACAAAAATTGATTCGACCATATTTTATAGCAAGTAAAAGCTTTAAAGATACCCGTATTTGTAATCGTATGTTTGGATTAGAACATTGTCATTGAACGGGTATAAGTTAGTCCTCGAAAACTATTAACCTATTAATTAATAACTTTTCCTCAAAAATGTATAGTGTCCAAATACGACCAGACCTAATTCAACAAAAATTCATACCCTTATTCTTAAAAATACCCTTAAGAGATGTTTTTAGCGGAATCTAATAAAAAAATATTTTTTTTGACAATCGGCAATCCCATTTGTTTAAAATGGTACTTTGAGTACCCATCTAAAACTAATATGCGGCAAACAGTGATTATATACAAATTATCCGATATCATCAAACATCTTTTTCATTTTATCGTTTGGATATATTTTTGGCAAAATTGAGATATCGACTGTCTAACATATAATCGACACTATTCAGAGAAAGGGATTTTATCGCAGTTTTTTAGAAAGTGGTCTTATTTGAGAATCACAATGTATATAACTAAATACACATTTTGTCGAAAGGAATTACGCCGAAAATGCCGAATTATTATCGAAATTCAGCTTTACATTTAGAAAATAAAACGACATACTATGTTCATTTGGAATGCATTAATTCTCAATTTTAATTTTTTTTTTTGATTATTTTTTTAATTATCGAACCAGAGAAATAAAACACCAATTTATTGGTCATATTATTACGAGAATAGTAAGCTCTTATGAAAAAAGCTTTTTATGGATTATTTGGAAGTAAACTTGAAGCGCTTTAAGACAACATGTCATTTCTATAATGGCATGAAATTTTCACTTTAAATTACAAACTAAATAATAAATGAACATTGTTTTCGTTATGTGGGCAGATTCAGTCGGATACGGTAAACATACGAAGTTGTTTGAAATGCTCATAACACGATGACAAAAAGACGTAATCGTCAGATAGATAATATTTTAATTAAAATTAAATTCGAAGAACTACATACCATGTTTAAGCAAAAATGATTAACCCTCACATAAAAAAATTTACGAGAGGCACAGAAAATGTTTTTTTAATTATTTTTAGTCAAAGTCACATCAACACAAACTTGAAGTGCACGATTAAAAATGAATGGGTGTTTTATTTTCCTGATCCTTTAATTAAGAAAGGTATTTAAAAAAATCATTAAATTTTAAGGGTAATGCTTTTTTCTTTCCATACAAACTTAGTAAGTCGTTATTTTTTCAAAATCTAAAGCTTAATTTTGATAATAATTCGGCATTTTTGGCTTAATTCCTTTTTACAGAAAGTTTTTAGTTAAAGTCTTTAGTTATATACATTGAGATTCTCAAGTAAAAACACTCTACGAAAAACTAAGCCTTTTTGCCTAATCTGGGTCGTTATTAAATAATTTAATTATCTAGTTTTATCGAAAAACAACCATTATTTTTGTATTAAAATTATTATGTCATATTTAAAAACGTGAAATATCATGTACGCTATAAACAATTCGGAAAGTTTTCTTGAGAGATTATCTAATTGCGTACAACGGTTTAATATTATTCATTTATCTATGCGCGTAGCTTTATGTATGCGTTAAGGTTGTATTTACACGGTATGAAGAGTGCGTGTTGAAAAGTATAGGTAAACACAAACGTAATTATACATAACTAATCTTTATGGATTATTTTTTCGTATTTATTTTATTGAAATACAAAATGAATTAAATCATTATGTATATTTTATTGACATGTTTTTATTTTAAATCACAATAATAAATTAGCAGATAAATATTCTGATTCACTACTGTCATCCAAATCAATTGTAAATTCCGTTTCCATATCATAGTGTCGGTAGTATTTTTTTACAATTTTCTTTGACATGTCGATAAGTTTTAGACCAAAATTTTGCATCAATTTGATTTATTCGCTCATTTGTCACCTTTATTATTTCTGCCGCAGTCTGTCTTGTGTTATGTGAAGATTTTTTAAAAATTCTCTAAATATTTTAAATCGGCTTAATTAATGGCAGACGAAGCAGTATAGACGTACGAGTATATCAGATTGTCGAAATATTTAATCGATCTCATAAGAACTGAAATTTTCCCACTAAAAAAAATAGTATACCATTGCACTAGTTTCACGAGTCGAAAATAATTGTAAAATACCTTTAAGTATGTGAAAAAATATACCATTCATTGCAATAATACTGATTAAAACCAAGTTTCAAACGGCTTCGTTAATATTTACTCTTCGACCAAATTATTAGATATAAGGAAAAATATGTGTACCGTGCACGCCCATGTCTTAGCTTCACACATATGTTATTTGAAAAAAAACGATGGCGCGCTTGAAGAGGTACACATACTCATATATATATATAGTAGAGTAATAAAAATTATAAGTTGAATTAGAAAATATACGGAGCTAAATTTTCTGCTGGTACGAAATAAAATTTAAAAAAATAAACATGACACGTCTGCACATGACGACCCACTTTTTCTTTAATAAATTTAATTGATTTTCCTGTAAATGAGGGTTTTATTTATTTTCACACCTCCCACCAGTGGCGGAATGTTTGCTTGATGAAATTAGAAAACAATATTTTACTCAAATCATTTTGGACAACGAATGGATTATTGATTCGTTTCATTTGTCTATTGTCACCATGACAGCAATGTGATTTCAATATTTGACTACCAAATTTGCCACTAACGTTAGAAAAAAGCTTTAGTATTATAAATGAGGGGTCAGGAGCAAAGATGCTTTCTATCACAGATAAGATGAGAAAAACGTCAATACTGATCGAAAGCACTGCAAATTAATTAAATATATTATTATACAATGTTACCTCATAAGTTAGAGAATTTTCAGCTCTTTGATTCTGCATTCGTCGATTAAAAAGTCATTGTTTTCAAGAAAGCTAACTTTGCTTCTGTCCCCTTCATATGTGGTCTCAGTAATCATTGAACAAGTGAAATCAGAGACAGTGGTGTAGCTAGAAATATTGGACTCTCATACAAAATTAACGTAAGGCATTCTGTTACAATATAATCATTTCGTAAATTTAACATGTCCAGGAATATGAATGCACACAGGCGTCCGCTCAAAATTCGATTTGAAGAAATATATACGTATATGTATGTCAAGCACCAAGCAATAATTTACTATCATATATTATTTATGCATCAAATAAACAGTATACAATAATAATGTTGCATACTTTTAATAATATATAAAATTTAAAGCTAGATTAATGAAAAAAGTTTCACCCAATTGGGCAACAGTAATTAAAAAAACTTACTCTTGAACAAGTTAAAAGAATGCAGAATTATGTTGGTATTGACTAATTGAATTCAGCATACTTTACATGATGATATTGTCTCGTGCGACTCCGCTACAAGCAGCTTTAAATACACTGTCATAAAAAAAACATTGCTTTCGTGTTTCAGGCAGACAACCATGCACAATTGCGGTTGTGAGTACTGGCGGGTCAGTGGTGGGTCATTCAAAACCTGTCCGTATGTGTTAATATCTACTATTATTTACATTTTTTGGGAGTGCGGTGGTATGACTATACGCGAAACGAGGTGATAAGGGAACGTACCATGCAGCCACTCATCACATTAAAAATGAAAATGAGGCGCTGTACTTGGCTTAGTCATGTGCTGAGAAGCCCTGGATCGCATCTCAACTAGGCATGCCTCTTCTTCAAACCAACCGGAATCCGTCATCCCTGAAAGCCGCTGAACAACATTTACAGGATGTATTCGACGGAGTTGCGGGACGCCGGCATGGGAGAATACAAGAGGACTGGCCAGTGACAGGGATTCATGGAGGCAATACGGTGTCCATATGCTCTGGCTAAGGAGCGTGACATGGGAAAAGAATGATTTACACAAAACTATAAACATAATAAATGTATAACAAATAAATTACCTTCTATTCTAAATTTCCTCTATCTCGATATAAGGTTTGCTAAATCACTTTTCTTAGTTTATTAGTTCTTAAAGCTCCGTTTTTGACGTATGGCTCATTTTTATTACTATTGTTGGATATTGGATATTAGTTATGCATCATTACTGTAATGCAGAACTATTCTATTGAGATTATACTGTAGTATATTAAAAAGAATTTTAAGAATAAATAAATAAATCTGTGCATTTCATTTCTTGACTAATAGAATTGAACAGAACTTAATTCTCTATGTTTCAATAGGGTGACTTTATGCTGTAAATTTTAGCCTGAAAGCACGTTTTCCTATTTTATTAAACGAAATCATAAAAACATAAAATACTGCAGGGAAATACATTTCCTAGAAACGGATTATAAATACAAACAATTATGGACAGCTCTTCATATTTGAAGAGGAATTTTTCAATGCAATAAGCTTGGCTTACAAGTACGTTTCTGAACGCAATTATTGCTGCACGTTTGAATCGCAACGAGCACAATAATACTGAAAAATATATTGATTCAAGCATTCACTAATCACACAATATCTACTCTGTTTAAGCACAAGGGCTTACCCTTAAATGTTTCAAAAAGTGCTTTTATTTGAAAATCAAAATGTATACAACTAAATACAAGTCTTATCAAAAGGAATTAAGTCTAAAATGCTAAATTATTATTAAAATTCAACTTTAGATTTTGAAAAAAAGAACGATCCGCTAAGTTTGTATGGAAAGGAAAAAAAAACATTAAACGTCAATTTTAATGATTTTTCTTTAATAAATTTCTTGAGTATCAGATCAGAAAAATCTAACATCAATTCGTCTAAAATTTCTTCTGTGAGGGTTACTCCCTTTTACTTAAACACGCTCGATATAAATCTATTATAAATACATCATAAGGGTCGTTCATAAGCCACGTAATGCTCTTGAGGGGGAGGGGAAGGATGATACCAACATTTATATAGGGTTACAAGGGGGAGGGTGGGTTAATTTTATTGTTATGTAACATTTTTTAATTTGAAATCTCGTAAATTTCCAAACTGTTTAATGTGGAGGAAAGTAACGTAACTTTTGAAAGGAGGGAGGGTAAAAAAACGTAAGAAAAAATATTACGTTATTTATGGATGACCTCTAACTAGTGAAAAGATTTTAAAAGTTCACTGTTTCCACACAAGACATTGAATATTTATTGTAGGTGGCCAAATAAAAATAATAATAGATAATATTTTCTGCAAGTATTGTACTTATTACTTTAAATAATAATAAATATCCATATTTCTATATAAAAAATACTATTAATATCTTGTATGTAAGATTTATTTCAATTCTAGTGTATATTATATATTTATGGATTAAATAATGAGGGTTGGATCCTTTGCAGGCCAAACATTCGAACGATACCTACAATATTATAAATATCAAAGAGTCATTTAATTTGTTTATTTTTATATTCTGTGAACAATTCTTTAGTTCAACAGATCACAACGTCAAAAGAAATGCGTGTTTACGAATGCTTAATTAACACAATTTATAAGTATATCCATGAAGCATACCGGTACAAACCCAAAACTGTTGACAATATAATGACAAGTTTTGAGCTCAATCTTACTCAGCTGAAAGATATCAGTGAGTTTAAGTAATGTAGTCATTTCACTCACGCGAAACCAACAAGAAACGATAAAGTGTTATGTTAATTTGCATATTTCTCTCCTCTCAAAGTTATTTACTATTAAATGATAAACAACATAACATAAAGCGTAGGTATCTTCACAAAATGAAGATTGTGTCGTCCTTTTTTTAACGTCAAAAATTTTTTGCTAGATATTCTGGGCAATTTTTGCCAGAAACGGGGTACGAACATGGAAGTCTTCATGTTGACAACTGGTAGTACGGTTAAAATTTAACACGTTTATAAATAAAACCTTGTTTCCTTTTATAGATAAAATTGTAATGGGTTCTAAACTAACTAACATACTCGTATATAATTATTTATTGACTTATTAGATAGTACTGATAAATGAAAAGTTATTATTCAATTAAAAAAGAAAATATTTCTAATATACGAGTGTACACGAGTGTGTACGAGTCACTGATTCGCACGCTACTGTAATAGTTTTTGAAGTAAGCAGTAAATAAAATTCATGTTCAACCATGTGTACATAAACGGGAACAGATTTCCCTTGCAATATATTTTCAATTTCCGAAGGAAAATTCTTTTAAGAATGCATCAGATTCTTCCATCGATAATTATTTGCCTGCCCTTCTCTGATATAAGAATAACTTGAGTTAAATCAACTTTACCGATTAAAACACTTAAAGTTTTACCATTTTACCAAATAGTTGTTATCGTCTACAATTTTAGTAATTTTGACAACACTTTATATGGGATAAATTCCGTTATAGCAGACATTTTAAGACTGTAAACACATTTCGTTATATCGAATAAAGAAGCTTTTGTACAAAAACTGTCCTTTCGTATTATATAATCCGACTATTTAGCCCAAAATAGATGAGCTGTCAGGAATATGTTCACACTGAAGATCGATTCAGGATGCTCTATTTTAGAGTGGATATGAAATTAAAATAATGATGTTATTAAGCTCTGATTTTATTTTGCTTTTTATTAGATTATAAATTATTAAAAGTAACTTAGATTTGGACACAGTAGTAAATTGAAAAATAAACTGTTGCGTGTGAAACATGAAATCTATATAATTCGATATAACTTATTTCATGTAATTACAAGGATATCAATAATACGCCCAAACATATTTACTTATATATTATACCGAGATGTTCATTTAATTAAAATGAGTTTCATCGTTCAGTTTCTGTTTCTTTCAATTTGATAGCTTAAAGTCGAACAACGTTATCTAAAAAAAAATTGCTCCCAGTTCCCTAGAAATAAATTGTATCTAGAAGAGGTACGTGAACTAGTATATGAGATCGCCCTCTCTATCTAGTGGAAGAGATGGACTCAATTATAGATCCATCTCTTACTATGTAGAAAAGCTTTGATTAGGATGTATCAATTTTTCTGTGACACTTTTGAATTGAAAGCTATGATCTTTATTAATATTTTGTTTTCCTAAATTGAAATCGATTACCTGATTTCTTAGGATCAACTGCTCGTATATATACTTAAGACCACACATCTCAAAGAAAGAAACTTGTAATCTTAATTTTGTTTTGCGCAATTATATATGTTATTTGATATTTTATGATGAGTTCTCAGGTTCCTTCTTTCTTTGAGATGTGTGCGGAACATAGACACACTATATATTTACTCGTATTATGTTATATATTTCGAAGAAAGACTTCATGAATTATGTAATTTATGATTTTGTGGTACATTATATTGACTGCTTAATTTTAAGAAATTTTCACACTCGCATCTGTTTTTTTTCTTGCACATATAAGTTGATTGGCCGCACAGACAATGAGAAAATTAGGGGAAAGTTGGTATACGAGAATACATTCTTGCCTCTAAAACTACAAAGCGTATCTTCAATATTTAAAAAAAGCAATTCGTACTCTCAAAAATCAGTTTTCAGTTCCGCCTGAACAATTACATTTTTACCATATGAGAGGTATTTTCCCGGAGACGACGATATACTCGTATGTAAAGCTTTTACTAACCATTTACGTAGTAACAAATGAGTGTTTTTTTTTGTATCTTTATATAACTTTTTTTTGAATTTGTATTTTTAAAGAAGACATTATGAAAATACAGCATTCTATTTTAACGGTATTATAAAGGAATTCAATTTACCTTAAATATGCAGTATCACGTAAGAAGGAACCTCTTTCGGGAATTGAATATTTGGATCCAAGGAAAATATCCGTTATTTAAAATTCACGTTGTAGCGCTCTTGGTGACGCTTGTGTATCACTCTATATGTCGTTTTTTTATATTCGTAGATTTTATAATATTCTAAGTCACTTTTATTTAATATATAGCTTATGGTTTTAACGTCATTTCAAATCAGGTTTATTTATACAGGATCTAACAAATATTGTTATATTTACTCAAGACCAATTCAGAATGTTGCTATTATGAATTATTATTTAGATTTCTTATATACCATCGGTATACTGGTAGATGTTGAGTCAAAAAAGACAAATGATTTAAGAAAAATAATTTTTAACGTTTGTCTTTTAAATACGGGTACATTTAATAATAATATGTTAGGGCAACTGGGGTTGTAAGTCTTGTTGATGTTTTTTCCAGAAAAAGAATATACCTTAAACAATTAATCTGATCAGCAAAATAATTCTTAGTCGATTTAATGTGTGTTGCCAGTAATAAATATTCAATATCGACTTAATGGTAAGGTAGTGACATTTTAATATTACAAAGAATATGGCTAAGATTATTATACCAGATGAACTGCATTATTGGGTCAAAACAGTATTTTTTTCGACTTGACGCTTTTTGCCAGTATATAATATTTGACGATATTGTGTTCCGTCTAACGGCCAATAACCTTTCAATAAATAGCCAGCACATAGTCACCTGACTAACATAAACTCAAATGAAAAAAAAATTCCATGTCAAATTTTAAGCCTATCCATAGCAAACCGCACGGTACGGTTTCACTATGCATATTATTGCAAAGTGAAGTTAAAATTAAAAAAAAACTAGCAACTAACAGTTTATGGCATTAGATATACTCGGTATGTTGACGACTCAATTAATATGGCCCTCCAAGCTGGAATCCATGAAGCCAATTTGGGAGTCGGGCACAAAATTAATCCACATGAAATGCAGCAAAGTTTGAAAAAGCCCTAAAATTGACATTTGTAGAACCATATTTTCATGCCTTAAAAGATTCTTCTGATCAATAAGTTCATATGAGATGAAAACATCAGCGGACACTTCCATATAACGTTTTTAGTAGTCTGCTGTTTATTTCTCGTGTCTTTAGTTTAGAATATCTACAAGTTGACAAAGCTCGTAATTTTGTTATTCGAGAATAATATATCGACCAGTTACCGGCAGAACATGATTTCCGTTTTATTTATCGAATCCGCTGAAAATATATATCTGCTAGGAATCAAGTTTTCATCAACCTGTATCTTTAGTAACAAAATAATATACACACGTTTTTAATTTTAAGTTTATTTATTAAAATAGCCTCAGAACGTTAGATAAAAACCTCTTCCTGTAAAATGTATTTTTTACGCTTACGGTCTTCTGCTGAGAATGTGTCGATATAACAGAGTGACTAATATTATATTATTCCGATCGTTATATACTTTTCTAGTAGGTTCTTGTAGCTCTCGTATGTGATTGGATAGCGCATTCAATCCACGAGACGAGGGTCACGGGTTTGACGCCCGTACTGGTTGAAATTTTTTTCAAATGTTTATCCATTTGTATTATAGCCAGGATGCGAACCCAAAACGGTTTAGCTAATAATTGACAATTATTACACGTAAAAAAACTGTCAAAAACTATCTTCACTTTGTGGAGATTCATATGCTTTGCTTCGGAGCGGATGTGGTTAAAATATATATATATATTTAGTTTTCTAGTAGGGTTACAATATAATTGAGTATATTACTAAAAAGAGTGCCACAAGATATACTAGACTATATCGATATCTACATTTTACCAAAAATTCATATACATAGGGTAGTTTTCCTCCCAGATACAGATATAGAAATATGTATTTCTTAAAGTATTCTAAATTATTTTCGAGTTTATGTAAGATTCATATCAAAAAATAAAGTGCGGAAGCAAAGGTATTGACGAAAGTCCAGATTTTGTGTTCCAAGAAATACTAAAAATAAACACAATTTAATAACTTTTTTGTAATTTTTGTTACGCCCACAGTAAAATGTGGGGTTCGTAAGTAATTTGTGACAAAAATCAAATGCGTGTACGCCGCTGTACCATTTTCATTCACCGCGTAAGAGGCGACCAAGTAATGTCGGATTTTCATTCAAATGACAAAGGTAGAAGAGGTGAGCGCGCGTTCGGGCATCGAACATAATGACGGCAACCCACCGACGATGATTACTCTGTACTTACATACTGCAAAAAACCAAAACACACTCCTTACAAGGCGAAATGACATTCTATTTGATCGAAGCTTATAAAACATAACGGGGGTTTGTTTTATTACGTACATATTTCTAGTTGATTTTACCCGTGTATCCGACGGGCATGCGCTTTGGGTTTACCCTCTGAGAGGGGATGTGCACAAAGAGAGGTCGATACGACTCACAAAAGCGACTATCGCTCGCAGGTCGTGTAGGGTAACGTTATACGTCTCCGGTCCTATTTCAGGCAATACTCCGCGATTGCATTGCATCATTTCGACGGAGTAAATTTATCCATCATTTCCATCTGATGGTTCGCGAGTACAATTGACGAAACGCCACTGGGCGCTTTCGTTATCGTGTGACGTGATTTTTTGTGTTAGAAACTGTCTCAAATTTAAATACAACGTAACGAGTTACTTCTTATATTTTTCGGTTGAGGGAACACCACTTTCGGTGGCTCATTTCGACTGGCGTCAAAACTGCCTGAGACGAAAGGTGAATATGTAACCATTTGTTGCTTAACTCAACAGTTCTTCGTTCACTCCTGCCACAGTTTACTTAATTGTTGCACTTTAATATTGTTACATTGACAAAAACTATTCCTTAACAGTGTCGTTTCTTGTATTGTTTTTAATATTCTTCGATTGATTTATTTGATATAATAGACGCACAATACATTTTAATTTTCAACTTTACTATAAAAATGTTTTATTAACGATTTAAAAAGTTTACTTGACACTTTCTTCTAAAGAAAATTCATATCTACACTTTACTTTAATTCTTTCAACGCTTAAAAAGTGTCATGAAACTTATTGATTTTGGATTATGAATGAAATCAACTGTCCTTTTCTACAAATGAGAATACTTAACAATGCGCAAATAATCTGAATTATTAAAACGCTTTTACTACTGATATTTATTAATACTAGGAAACGTAAATTTAACCTTTATTTCTCCAACTTTCATTGTATTAGGAAGTACGATTCGAGGGCTTAAAGTCAAACAAATTTATCTACGAAAATGCGTTTTATTATTATTTGTGATAATGTTTTTTACTTTCTTGGCTACATAATTGTTGAACAACGGTATGTTAATCTTTTCTACTTTATTCGAAAATTGTCTGTAAAGTTTAACGTTAATTACACAAAGTTGCCTTTGTTTAATATAAAAAGATTGTATAAGCTGTTCGCGTTCTTATTACAAGAAAAAATCAAATTATCAAACAACAACATTTGGACATTAGGTCTTAAAAGACATCTTCTTTGTTGAGTTCCAAGAAAATAAAAATAAAAAACGTTTTTTGACTGTCATATAGAGTTGCACTTTGTAGATAGCGTTGTTTGACTTTTAAGCCTTAGAATTTACAAGTAGTAGTTTTCTTACTTTTTATATATAATATCAAACGGTTTGTGAAATTTATTACTGAAGTTCTGAAATTTTCACAAGATTAAATGTTATTTACAACTATTGATAAAATTTACTTTAAAAAAAAAGACAGTAATTATTATAGTATTTAAAATACAATATTTATACAAAAAAAAACTGATTACACTGTTATATTGCTTTTAAGTAACGAGTCTCACATCTCACTTTCGTAACAATATACATTGTTGTAAGTAAATATTTTTTTAAATATTTTTTTCAGTTGCCGTATAAAGTGTAAATGTCGAAACTGTCCGAGTAAATTAGACGCAGCCTTCCCGAATTCACTGTTGATAGCCAAACATTTCCTTTGTCGTGCTAGAACGAAAAACACCATGGACACAATTAGGTGAGTATTTGTACATTCACACACCTTCGTATGTGTACATGCATACGTATGCATATTACGTGACTCATCCACGGTAATCCCCGATTATATTTACTAAGTATATTAAACATCATCACTTTTATAAAAATGACATTTTTTTGACATGTTAATAATGCCTTGGGTAAAAATGAATTAGTTTATCATATCATATTATTTGTTCGAATAATGAGTTTACTAATAAGAGACTAATAACTTTAATTTGTAAATAAACGCGTCATTGATGTTACTAGTTTTTATGAGATAATAAATTTGAAACAAATCAATCGAAGAAGTCTTCATTTACGTCAAATTAAGAATATCGTTAAATACAGTTTTCTTCTGATAAAATATTTGAATAAGAATTATAAATTGATACAATCTTTTCTGATCTTTCTGATTCTGTCTACATTTTTCTAGTTAATTAGATTTCACCTTTATACATATTTTGTAATGTTATTATTAATGAAATTCTTCGTGATTTACACACCAAATTCTTTTCGCCCTTACGGCATTAAATTTATTTGACTCGTATTGCTCGAGGAGGTTAACATTGATACAGATGCGAAATCTTTGATTTATTGTATAAGATATTGTATTGCTATTTCTTGCTTTTGATTTGGGGCCTAATTTTTACATCACTAATAAACTAGCGGTTTTGCTGTGCTGTAAAATAATAATTGACAAAGCTAGCGTGTTTTAGTTTACGGAATTTGCGAAATATAATGTTGATTTATTTTTTTTATAAATTTTTCTTGTTACTCAAATTCAAGTTTAGTATTTATATAAGCAGTATGAAAATACTATGTTAAAAATACACGTACGGCCATGGATATTGCAAACAGATTAAAAAGCGGATTTAACTCTCTATTCAGATATTCAGTTCCGAAACTCTATCTAAGAAAACTATATTCCGGGTTCATAATTCAAACCGTAAAATCTATAGTTCTGTGTGAATGTAAAACTGGGAAAAACCATGCAAGTATTCCTAAAAATATTTATGTAGAGCAGTTAAAGAAAATCAAGAATTATGTATCCATACTAGTGCAATTTAGATTTAAAATAGTGAATGTGTTAATGACAAAGAGACTCAGATAAGCGGGCCATGTTGTAAGGTGTAATGAATCGAGAGCATTTGAAGTCTTTTCGGATGCTCCAGAATGAAACGGGCGAATAGCGTAACTAGAGATGCAAAAATGTTGAAAGCTAGAGACAGTAAGTCACATTTAATAATGATAATAATGATAATGATAATGGTGATATATTTACTACTGGTTTTTACTTGGAGTTTTATCACGAAACGGTGATAACTTTTCGTTAAAATTCGAACTCAAAATTGTATCAGACTGTGAAAGTTTTATATTAAATTAAAATAATTTAGTCCGGTAATCCTCTGAGGAAAGTTTAAATTTTGAAATATTATAATGGTAAAGTTTTTGAATACGATCTCCACATTTTTGCGGCTTAGACAGCGTAATTGGAAATGCTTTACCAGACAAAAAAAAAATCATGTTAGAATACTCGTATTTTCTAAAAAGTAACCATTAGTCTCATTATTTTGAAATTCGTATTTTGCAACTTGCAACGAAAACAATATCCGCGTAACATTATCTGTTATTATTCACGAATATTTGTGTAATCTGATACAACTTGTTGAGTAATGACATATAAAACCATTGAATAAGATATGGATGTTTGTTTATAGTTTATATACTTATTTCAAAGGTTTTTCCTTATACATGCGAACATCGACATTTCTGTCAAAACAATGAAATCACCATTAAAAAAATATATATATTTAAATAAAATTATGGTTTTTGTGATTTACTCAATCTTTACAAGTTTTTTCTATAATATATTTTAAGAAATAAAAACTTTTTATATTAAACTACATACTCGTATTTATTTGATTATTTTTAACATATGAAAATAACACTTTCTAGATTTATATATAGCACGCGTGAGTTAATTTTATTCAAAATATTTTTTAATATCTTTATCGTTTTCTTTGCAGTCTCTATTTTTTTTTCTTTAGCGTAAAAAATTGCAAACAAATACACATAGTACTCTGTGTAACACGGTACTTTTACAACACGGTTGATTAATTGTGACATAATCGTTTTTAACAAGGTTTATGCAATACGGTTTTAGAAAAAAAATCAATTAAAAATTAATTAAAATGTCTGATTTGGACACTCCTAGATCATGCCATTACAAATATATCCAATTCGTTCTTATTCGAAATGAATAAAGATTTACATGCTAAAAGCAGACAATTGCTTATTACGTAGTTTTTAAAAGTTAAACCCAAGAATGCTTAAGAGTTTTCCGATAATGAAAATCTACAACCGATTTTTAAAAGGAGTCGAATAAATA
>JAPMAE010001883.1:3295-17147 GCA_036584705.1 Rhyacophila sp. 25_7 | reverse complement strand
TTGCCGGGGAATCCTCGTTTCGATACTCTTTATATCGAGGTTTAACACGTAATATTCCAGCGACAATGTCGTAACTGAGAACAACGCATATTCAGTACGGCGGGGCTTTTGCTTGTGAGCGGGAGTTAGACTAGAAATTACTGAATTGTCTGATTTTAATATCCTTCAAGATTTGTTTCATTCATTAAATGCTTGTACTCTGTCATTTTAATATACTCGATTGTTTGGGATTATTTTTCATGGCAATTAGCTATTCGAGCACTTAATTCATCATATATATTTTTTGGATAAACGAGATTTTGCTCAAGTTTTTATTTCATGTTATGACACTCTTTGTATATTGATCATATTTTTATTTATCACATATCACAATTTATTCATTATAACTTTTACGATTATGGTTTTTTACAGTTATTTAGCTAACGGATATCAAATAACACTACAATTTACATAACTGTTCTATATTTCTAAACGAAAACAAAACATAATTCTCTTAACGTGTGGATTATCTTTACAAACAATAACTTCTGAAATGTATGATAATATATTGTTTTTTTATTTTGATTTTCAAATACAAATATACGTATGATATTTTGGCAGCTGTTAGATAATATGATTCCGCAAGTTATAGATATTACACATATTACTCACACATAAGTAATTAATTTAGTTTTACTAAACACTTTTTCAAACTAAAAATATACAAATACAAAAAAATAGAGTGTTCGATTTTTTTATTACGACTGATCTGCTGTTAGGCACATCTGTTATTTATACACTTTTAAAAGTATTTTTAAACAGATAACAGAGAAATTGGTAAACATGTTTTCGTCTAACAAATTATACCTTCGTCAAAAAACACAACTCGAATTTAATGCATAAAATCTTTGTTATTCAAACAATGTAATAATTTTAAACCAACGATATAAAACAACAAATTTGATAATTAAATTACTACTGATAGTAATATCTTGATTGAAGAGTTTTATTTTTGCTATATTTATTCAAAAAAATATATTTCAAGATGTAACCCGCGATCTTTCTGCGGAAATGGAGTCAGCATAATCAAGCAATTCTCGCCGGACTTCATCCATTTTCATTCAGCTTTGTCTTGTTCCTCTTTTTATCTTGCGCTTTTTTATTTTGCTTCATCAATTTTTTAGAATTCTTTTCTTGTTCCCATTTAAATTGTTTTTTTTTGTCTTACGCAGTTTTTATTTTAAAATTTATATAAATTTCTGCTGATTTAATAATTATGATGAATAATCAATATGGGAGGTGCTGGGATTTGTCATTTTTATCTTATTTAGTATTTTAAGAAAATAATTTTGCATGTATTATATAATTTTACTAAAATTATAAATGTTTTACATATTGACTTTCATTGAACAGCTTAAATCAAGAATTCTGAATTTTAAAGTCACGAAAAATTCACATTACATTTTTTTTATAAAATTAACAAAAAGTGAATATAAGTTAAGGAAAATAGACATTTAAATAAAAAAAACTCAATTTAACGAAGTAAACAATCATTATAACGTAAAAAATTACGCATATACGAGTATATAGAACGTGTTGATATTGTGTATGTTTTAAGAATCTTCCGTAATATAGAAAGATATTTTTTGTAAAATTTTTACATTTTTTGACATGGAAAAATTAAAGTAACACAAAGTGTTTTAAAGAGCCTATCAATTTTATAACGGTATTTAACATGTATTGATAATGAATTATAAATTATAAGTGATAGTTATTACTTACTCAATCCATTAGGTCGATGTTTTCATTTAAAAGATGTGTGATGTTTTTAATTCATATAGGTCTACTGTCCGCTAATTTACAAATAAAAATTAACGCTTAATATTGTTGTAAAATAAAAACATTTAGAAATAATTTTCTATAATGGCGAAATAAGAAACTTGTTCTAACTCGGTATACACTTATATAAAATTGTCACATTTTTTTCATTTTCAATCTGTTGTCTTTCACACTTGCCGTGTTTCCCTAATAAAACCCACTCCGAAAATAAGCCCTACCATAATTTTTAAGAATGGTTTTAATATAAGGCCTGGCCAGAAAATAAGACGTGGTGAAAAATATATACACCAGCATTGTATGATCTTGTCTAGTAGATTCAAATAAATGTACTGATTTCTATAATGTTTTGTTTTGACATACGAGTATTTTGATTTTTTTTCTTATATTTCATTCCGCAATAAAATTTATTTTTATATATATGTTATATACTGTACTAGCAGATAAATAAAAAATAATTACTAATAACATTTATTTACCTGTACATGAGAATATAAGACTTTGTTTTGTCTATTTGGATTTTTCCCATAAACATCTATTTCTACAACGAAAATAAGCCATAGTGCGTTTTTTGGGTATAAAATTAATTTAAAACCGGGTTTTATTTTCGGGGAAAAATGTTTACTATAAATCCTTTAACTATTTTTCCAAATACAAATTGAAAATTAAAAAAAAGTAAGTATTTTAATGTATCAAAGTCAGTTTTATTTTCAGTCTTTCAGTGGCCACCTGTATAAACCTTTTACATATATAAAACCTAATATTATATATTATATTATCAAAAATTATTATAATAATCGCCATTAGTTGAAGCACAAATGAGAAGTATGGTTTACAATTTATGGCATTTTTAAGTAATCAAGAATATTTAATCGAGCCCTAAAAATATACAATTCTTTCACATACTTCAACCTAATAAATTAGAAGAGAACAATATTATTATTTGCATACACTGTACAGTATTTTAAATGATTTTCTTGATTATAATTTCATTCTTCTGAGCAGGGCCGGAATAGGTTAGGTGCTCAAAGTGCTAACTAATTTTGGTGCCCCCTTACACATGTAACTAAAAATATTTAAACAAAAAATAAAATATTATCTATCGAAAATTCAAAATTAGACAAAACTTACAGTATGAAGGAAAATAATATTTGTTTCTGTATTAATATATTTTTTCTTGCAAAGTCTTAAAATCAATTTTAAAAAACAAATCTCCTTCTATACAAAATAGAGATAAGGCATCCAGCCTGCTTTATTGCATAGTTGTTCTGAGAAGATTTTAAAAATATTTAAACCAAGAAATGAAAAATGTATTGTCAAGTCATTTGAATCAACATTTGCAGATAAATACCCTTTTCATTGATGCCCTAAGCACACTTAGCTTAAAGGCTAATCCAGCACTGCTTCTAAGCAATACAATTACTATTATTTTCTATAGCATCATATTGAAAAATATTCATACACATACTCAGTTGTGGTGTAGTATAATATATATTTGAACATCTATTATCATTTTCAATAGACATTGCAATCTTTTGCTAATGGATGATGGTTTGTTTTATATTCTGGTGCTCAATTGTCTTCCCTGAGTCAACATCTTGAATGTCGATCGATAATGTAGGTAGCTGACTTATTTTATAATCAAGCTTCAGCTAATTTCGGCGTTTGCTTGTTTTTCCGTCATTTGGTTTCCACTTTAGAACTCGATTTGGCACTAAGGGCCATTTAATGAATAATGAAATCGTAATTGAATGAAAATAATCCAGTCATGACTGATTCAAGATTTTTTTATGTAACAATATAGAAATTTAACACATTTTTCCAATTATACTGCAGCAAACTAAACACATTTCAAATACGATATTTATTAACCAATATGGATTCAAAAATGACGAATTATTAACCAAATATTTCAAGTTATAATCGATTTTTCCTATTTAGTAGCAATAATCAAACCTTATTAATGTGAACGTTGCCTTTCACAGTTAAATGACATATATTTAGCATATAATTTCATAAATTATTCACATGTGTTCACTAGATTAACTAATTTTTCATTTTTGTAACAGCATCATTAAGTTATTGTCACCCTCATTAGGCTAGTGTATAACGCGTCAGTCTAGCAAACTGGGGTCGCGGGGTTCAGTTCCGTAGCTTGTTTTTTAAAAATATTTGTTCCATTTTATTGTAATCAAGAAATGAATCCGAAATACGAGTAGTTCAGCTAATAATTAACAACTATCACATAACTCTAACTCATATGCTCCATCTCGGAGCGTATATGAAGTTTTAAACAATCATTATGTAGTTCAATTTATAAATGAATACATTTTACAAAGAATATGTTTTATAGATTTGCACTCAATATATACATGAGTGCAATAAAACAGAGTACTATTGGTATAAAAATATTTAACTTTTCCGTTGTATAAGTTTGATGTAATAATTGGACCCAGACAGTTTGCAAATGCCTCGAAATCTTTTTTTATTAATAATTAAATCTTTTTTGTTCTAACTGTGCAAATATAGAGAACAAAATTTTGTCAGATTTAAAATATGTCGGATGCAGATAGAATCTGCAATGTCGATTCAGTACCATCGAGTCATTGTTCATTGACAATCGTGAGCTATAAACAAAAAAATATATATAACAGCGCTTTTATGCTTATATTATATTACAAACCAACACAATTACTATCTATCATATACATAGATATGAGGTATGTTGTATCATGTACGTATTATAATATTAAAACACGAAGCTCATAACAATATGAAAGACAATCAAAATGTAAACAAACACGCATAACTCCTCACAACAAAAGCAATTTATTTTTATAGACATCAGCTTGACGCGACCCGTATTTGTGACCTAAAATATAGCTATTGTACACCAGTCGCCAAGCCGCAACGGTCTACGATCATGTTATCCTGTTTATCGCACCGGGCGGCTCGCTGGAGCTTAGTGGCAACAAGGGGCTCGGAGCGTATTCTCTGCGTAGAGTCGTCAAAGTGGCGTAGCTACTCAAACATTTTTTTTAAATTTTGCACGAGATATCTTATCATATACATTTTATTCTTCCAAATTGTTATTTTAAACAACGTTTTGTTACCATGATTTACCGCGAAATATTTTACATACCAAACAAATAATAGTACGCCTATTGATAATAAATGCATAAATGATTTACATGGACATAGTTTTGTGGAAGAATTTTGTGAATTCACTACATTAGTATTATTTAAATTGTTATATTTTACATATTACTAATTTAGAATAACTATCTTATAAAATATTTCTACCGATACAAAAGGATACAACAAAATCAACATCAACAACACTAGATGTTAACTGTTTATTACAACGTAAATTATTTACTTATTTGAAGTAATAAAACTTTGTATCCTGTACCATTGGCTGTCGAGGAGTATGGACGCGCATATGCGTCCGCTCAAGATTTGATTTGAAGAAGTATAAACTTATATGTACGAGTACGTCAAATACCAAACAGTAGAATACTCGTATATATTTTTTTCATTAAATTAATAGTATCGCATTCACTTAACAAACTTTATAATCCAAAGCTAGATTAATGAAAAAACGTTCACCCAATTGTACAAGTAATTTTAAAATACTCACTTCTGGAGAGGTTAATTTGGTCAAGGTTTTTAGAGTAAAATAAACGTAATAAATGGATAATAATCAGATATATCTAAGGGTTTTAATATTTTATTTATATTTCAATCACTTACATCAGAACATATCTAACGGAGTGTTATTTTTAATCTTCTGTAGAACTTTCAGACGCAGAACAACGGTAATGTCCGGTGTATTATATACAAAACTATTCGAGCGTGTAATAGTTAAAATTCGTCGTAGCATTTTACGGATTATCATTCTGTTGCAAAAGTATCACCTACTTAAAATTTCTCCCTATCATTATGAATCGGGATCAAACTATTTCAAGATAACGATCGATAATCGCTTCTTTCACTTTATTTTTTCAATCTATGAACACGCAATTGATCCACATTTGGTCACTATACCAATCCAAGGAGCTTTAAGTTACTAGTCGTATTTTTGCATAATAGATGTTTAATTATTATATTATATTAGAATATATATTATCGCCCTCGCGGGTGATGGGTAACGCATCTGATTCACGATCCGAGGGTCTAAGATTCAAATCCCATAGGTGGCAAAAAATGTACAAGTTTATTCTTATGCATTTGAAACCACGACGTAGACCTAATTGATTGGGGTAATAACTGGCATTTATTACTCGTAACATAAATAAAAATCTGTGTGAATTGTGAAGATCCATCCATATGCTTCGTTATGAAGCATATGTGGTTAAAAGAAAAGAGACTTTTAAAAGTATTTATTTATTATTTTCAATTATTATTCACACATTTATACTTTGTATGGTATATTTTAATTGTACTGTATAAGAAAAAATATTTATTAGTATGAAACTATTCTTTACGTATTAATACTAGTCAACCAATATTCAAATGATGGTATGTATCAAAAAACACATTATTATTTCATATGAAATTACCGTTTGTACTAAACTACATGAATAAAAACCACAAGATTTAAATTTATTTTACTTCTATAAACATTGTTTTTATATAAACCACAAAAATATTCACATTATAAAATAGTATCATTTTCACAGATGATCATTTATAAAATTTGAACAACGCTGGCGTAGACCTTAAAATCCCCAGTTATATTCCTAGTTCACTTGTTTCTAGCCACTACGGAGAGTCAGTTAGGAGTTAATTTGTATCCTACCTATTTAGTCATTTGAAGATAGTTTCAGGTGTTGGTCAGAATTATTTCACGACCCACTTGTGGCTTAGAGTAAATTTTGTAATGTAGATATGAAATTTCATGAAACCTTTTGCGTAACACGATCCTTATTATAATTATTTAACCAGCAATACAATTTACAATTTAGTTAATAATTTTTGCCAAACATATTTGTTGAGATATTTTATAACATTATTGTTGTAATTTCTGTGAAAATTAATATTCATTATTTAATTTTCCGCTGTATATTAATTAGTGATATATTATTTTGACACAAGTGTTATGATTTTAAGTCTAATTAATCAGTTAGAGTTAATGTGTCATTTGACATATATGTCTGAATAATAAATTCATGTCAATTAATGTTGATTACATATTGAAGAATTTGTGAGAACTCATTTTATTTAGTACTATCATAACTATTATATATGTCTAAATATGGATCAATATCCTTTATATGTTAACACACAGTTAACGGGACACGTAGTTGTACTTTTTTTATAATTAGTACTCTAATGCGGGGAACGTAAAATTACGTTTCATATCACCTTACCTGTAAAGCAGGTTAAGTGGTATTACGTACTAATATCATATTGGTTTAACGCAAAAGGTGGAAAATTTAGTACAGGTTAAATCTCCTTATAGCGAATAGCGAAGTAAAAAAAAATCAATACAACGAATATGTTTTGTCCCAAACAAACATTCATACAATACATATGTATTCAGTATAACGAAATTTCAGAAAAACAAAATATTTTCTCTGGTCCCACGAGTTTCGTTATAAAGAAGTTTGACTTGTAATACACCTATATTAATAACTTTTGTAAACAAAATAGCAATCCGTCGTTATTAGAACAAAATATATTATTGCAGATAAAAATCATTCAAAGACTGTGTCGTATGTTTGCGTGTCATAAGTTACGCATCATGATTTTTGTGAAATTTCACTTCATAGAGGGAAGTGCTTTCAAAATTATTGTTCGAATATAAAGTATTAAACTATTAATATAATCGTTCCCCAATTATTTTGTCACCCTCGTGATTGAGTGGTTAGCGCATCTGCTCGCGAGCTGAAGGTGAAGGGCTCAAATCTCAAAACAAGCTAGCAAAAACTGTACAAGTTTTTTTCATGTGCATTTGAAACAAGGGCATGGAACAAATTGGTTGACCTAATAACTGATAATTATTACTCGTAAAAAATATAAAAAATAATCTTCACATTATGAAAATTCATATTTTTCTTTCCTTGCAAATATGGTAAAAAGAAAAAAAAAAGAAAAACAACTTCATAATAATATATATATGATGCATAGTTTAGAAATAGTAAACATTTATTTTCTTCCTGTTATCGCAAACAAACAATGTTGTTATTTGTGTTGTGTATAAGTACTTAGTCAATTTTCGTTTAAAATTATTTCATAGTTTTGAAGTTAAGGCAATTTTTACAACAGAGTATTTTTATGGGATGTTGCAAAAAAAATACATGCACACACGTTTATATAATATATCATAGTACTTTATGTCGTGATCAGTACTTGTATGAAATTAGTTGTTTATTTTTATTACTATGAGAATGAAAAATATAAATTTTCATTTCACTGATATGGGCACATAAATGAATCTAAATATATTTTATCGGCGTTATTGACTGAGATTTTTTTGTCTTGCAAAAATTTAAAATATTAAATTGGTAAATGTTCATGATCAATGTATAGTATAAGTAATATAATATTTAAAAATGTTTGAAGTTGTGAAAACATGTTTAATTTAAAAAATACTTTTACCTTTTGTGGCCAATTTTAGCTATGTGATTCCACATTTGAATCACAGGTAATTTTTTTTCCAAGAATTTCCGGGATTTTTTTCATGATAAACATTGACAAAAAAAAACTGATTTATAATCTCCCTACAGATATAACCTCAGCAGCTCAGAAGCGACGTTCACAGTGAATTTGGAGCCTGATGTGACCTTTAGGCTAGAGGTTTATGCGGTGAACGCAAAGGGACGGAGTATAGCCGCAACTCTCGCTGGGGTCAGGATGAGGGACGCAGAGAAGAGGACAGGTTAGTGAAAACGTCACATACCGGAATTTTAACATATGTACTTTTTATTTCATTTAAAACTATTCACATCAGACATTTATACAACTTCAGAGAAAAATGAAATAACCTGATTCCTTATCCGTAATGATAAAGGAAAAATGTTACCGTGTTTCTTTTTAATAAGTTTTATTTACAGATATTTAAATACATCTTACGTCGCTTTTGTATAAGTTTATATCATTATTTTCTGTAAAGTATTAAACTATATACTTGAACCTGGAAAGTAAACTATGTACAATATGTAAATTTTGGGAAAAAAAATGAGATATCGATATAGTGTTGTATACCTTGGACGCTCTTTCCAGTAACATACTTAATTATTTATGTTGTAACTTTACTAGAAAACAATATAACGAAAGGAATAGTATACTATGTTATATGTTATGCGAGGGAAGCTATACCAAAACAACTTTGAACAGCCAAACAGCCAAAATGATCACATTATAGTATTCCTCCAAGCTACAGATACGTAGCATACTCGTAAAATTGAAACGTATTTGTTTATTAATTAATAGTTATAATAGTCAAATAGCACACTAGCCATTGAGGACTGTGTTTGATCCATAATAGCCACTTCCTTGAAACTAATTATTGTGTGAATATTCGAATACAAAATTTTGCATTCTTAAATGTTATTTCATTTAACTAAAATTCGTATTTATATTCAAATCATTCACGGCTATTACAGTCTCTGTTACGTCTACTTAACTCGATTGAATTAAAAAGTTTTGTTTTAAAATAATGCATAATTCTCAGATTAATGTTTATAACATATAAAGTTCACACAATTTTTAGATATTTGTGATTATTTATACATTATAATATTTTTATCAGTATATTTCAAAATACAAAAAAGGAAGATAAATCATTTTTACTTAAATAAACAGAGTTTGAATTTATATTAAACAGTTAACTAAATTTTACTTCATTATATGGTTTTACACATACTCGTATTGTTGTAGAACTAATATTGTTTCATTAAAAAAGACATTTTAAGTAGATCGTCTTACCTTTGTTTACATTTCTTTTTCAAGTATTCAATTATATCATACTTATTTTCTGAAACTTATTACAAAATAAGGTTTAAATCGTTATAATATTAATTTGTTATAGCATTCTGAATAATATTCCAGTTGAAATTTTAAACAATAAATGAAAGATGCAAAGCTAAGTACATTCGAGAACAAATCTTTTTTATCATGGGAGTGAAAAGTTTTAAAGATTTTTTGACAACGCCGAGATACATTATTAACCATGATTTATTAATATTTCTTTCAAGCAAAAATACGGAATGCTTTTCTAACGTAATATTCCAGTAGAATAAAGCATTTATTCTTGGGACATAATCCTGAAAACTTGATAAGTTACTTTAGGACCCACTGTTCCAACTTGTAAACTTACTCTTAAGTATAAATGAAAATTTTTTTCAAGCAAAATCCCATTTCTCAATATAAATCTAGTACGCTTTTCACAAAAAAAAACCTTTCTTTCCTTTCAACACGCACATTCTTACATAGAAGTTTGAAAATCTCATATGAAGAAAATGGTTTTCTTTGCAATTGTCGCCATGCTATGTGTTGACAGTGAATTTCATTTAGTCGAATTAATTGTTTACCGTTGTATAAAAATAATCAAAAACATTTTTTAAACGTGTTATAAATATTTTTATCATTTTATTGTGCTATAAAAACATTTATATTATTTAAAAAATAATATTTTCAGTCATCTTTACAAATTTTATATTTCGTTATAAAAACTTTCCATACTAATGAAATATAATAATATAAATACAAATATATATATAGTTCCGTAGATGTTTATATTAGTAATATTTTTTTTCATTCATATTATTTTATAAAATTGACGGAACATTTTATAATATTTTTAGAGTAATATTTATACATGAATGTTTATTTTGTCCGACTCAATGAAGCATATTTCAGAGAATAGTGAGTCTGAAAAAAATACCGAATATTATTTCCATTTAAAATGTTTACATGGTCTAGCAACGTTTTCTATTGAACATTTTTTGTATATTTACAAAAAAAAGCATCATATTTTATATCGTAGCTTCCGGTAAGCGTTTGAAAGGTTAAGCGCAATAATATACGCATATTATGAAAACACGTTTGTAAACGAATTTACTTTGCGAAAATCAGAAGACCTTTTGAGTAAAGTTTAATCAAATAAATATAAAAATATCAGTGTTTTAATATGAGTTTTTTTTCTATCACGAAAAATAAAACTACGTGTGAAGTTGTATTAATTATAATTGAAAATCTTAACTTTATCAAGAGTGTGTTCGGTTAATTTACTCTCACATGACATTGAAATTATAAAATTGAAATGATTCTTTACTTTAAATATAGATTTAACTTAAAAAAACGATCTTATTATTTTGTATAAATAACCTTTTGAATCAAATCTAACTGTTGTTATTAATCAGATTAATTGGTCTCTTTCATATTAACCTTTTCTATGCCAAACATAATGTCACAACCCGGAAAGTGTGAGTTTTTTTACAAAAAATTAGAAATTCATAATACTTTTTTTCTAAATATATTGAATGTTTCTCTATATTAATAAGTTTTAATTATCATATTATAGTCATATCTCACGCTTTTGGCACTTAATCGGTTGACACTCTAGTACAACCATGTCAAACTTGCGGTCTTTAACGATTATTTTTACGGTCCAGGGTCAGCCAATATAGGCAGCGGTATGTAAACATCGTATCACCAAAGATAGTAGCAGAGAAAAGATGTCAAGTGTTAGAAAGAAAACATTAATATTATCGTTGTTCTTGTTTTTTCTATACTATACTTTTCTAAATAATCCTGCGTTTCAATGAAAATTGATTTTATAGTTTTTTTTTCCGGCCTACATAAACTTGAATCTTGTTTATTTGGCACATGTCAGCCTTTAAATCTGATATACTTGCTCTAATATAGCAATCTCCCATTATTTTAATTACATACCTCTAAGAAAAAAGTAATTACCCTTTATAATATAATATTACATAATACAATATAATCGCAAGTGATCATGAGCTTACTTCTTTGGCGTAACCACTTTGGAGACCACTGATCTAGTACATCGATACGCGAATGATAATTAAGTAGGATTATTTTAATATTTTCCATACATTCAATAGCAAAATAGGCCAGATTTTTTAATCATTATTATTTATTGAATAAATATGCTATAAGTTAAAAAGTATAAGTTACATTATTAATAATTGATACTAAAGAATAATACTTCTAAGCATAAAGAAATAACATAATTTCTGTACAGCGTTGAATGTAGTCTTACGAGTAAATGCATATTTAAACTATATTCAATTACGACTGTATTAAGATTTAAGGTCACTTCATGGAAGCTATCCGTTATGCTGATATAATAACATAGGTTCAAAATACTTTTTCACCAAATTTTATTATAATATCAAAGCTGGTTTTGTCTATAATGATATCAGTTAAAAATTTCATCACAAACCAACTTTTTTTGATTTAAAAAATATTATTTATGAAATCAGTTTGTAAACACTGTACAGTTATGTCAATTTTTCAATATTAAATACACTAAATATTTGTGTTATTATTATGAAAATAAATTTACATTTTCAATCTAACTCTGGTTTCCTTTTAATACGAATAAATCTTTCGCCTTACTAATGAAATAATAATGAACTGCAAATTTATTAATAGAAATACAATAACACTATAAATATTATATAATACTAAATATATTTATATATTTAAGGTTTTTTATTTCATTTTGAGTACGCCCATATTGTATAATGTTCAGAGTAAGTATTATACGATCCTTCCAGATGATTTTATAAAGTCAAAGGAACCCGTTCTCAGTGGTTTCTGTAAGCCTTTTCATAATCCTACTTAGCTGTCAACTGGTGTACACCTCCTACTAAACAATTAAGTCGCTCACACAGTTTGAATAGAGATTCAAACAATGTGAATATAGCCCTACTTATCACACAAAACTGTTTTACGTGCGATATTATGTAATATAGCATAAAATTTATACTTGTGAAATGTTTCAAATAATTATGTAGCTACATGTATTTCTTACACCACTTTTTGCCAGATACATAGATTTTAAAGTAAAAATATTTTTTTTTAAATGATAAAAAATCTTTAGTTTTATATGAATTTATTTATTATTTAAAAGTTAGATTTTTTAAAATAATATAAAACACATTACTCGAGTTACGCGACTAAATGGTTCTCTGAAAACGGGACACTATTTCAAATACGAGTAGCACTAATAGAAGTTCACGTGCAATGTAATATATTCTAATTCATCACTAGTCCTGGAAATGCCAACCAATAATTATTTAATGTTTTTTATCTCAATGTATTGCACAATAGAATACAAACAAAGGTTTATTTTATATATCGGTACTAAAAGCTTATTTAAATAATCTATTTCCGTACGTTTATGGAAATAATTTAATGCGGACGTGAGTAGTATACGATTATGAAATAAAACATAAAAAACACTTGAGAATATTAATTGTACTATATAAAAGAAAGCCTAGATTAAATATTTAATCGGTTTTTTTCTTTTAACCATATTAACTCCGAAATAAAGCATATGTATCTCTACAATATGAAAATTATTTTGACATTTTTTTACGAGTAATAAGATTGAAATATTTGCATTCTATTTATAGATTAAGGTATTCCAGAACCAAATAATATTTACATATTATCGAACAACAAATCTAACAGAAACATTAAGCTCGACTGATGGAAAGAATGTAATTGCTTTTTTTGTTTTATATGACGAATCCAGCCCGCAGACCGTAGTTTGTCGTCTCTCATGGAACGAGAAAATTATTTCTTGTTACGCTATTTATAATTCTTTTAAATAAGGTGATACATTACTAGTCAGGCTGACATACTTGGTCTGTCACTGGCTTTTTTCTTTGTAAAAATCAAACTTTGTAATCTCACTCTCTTATTATTGTAAATATATATGAGTAATTTTGATTATTTTTCATATTTATTAGATTGAGATTGACAACATTCTAATATCATATAACACAAAACCTACACCTATCAGCATACAAAACATCGGGATGTTATCGAAGAT